>CAUYQG010125136.1:0-56325 GCA_963574415.1 Tarsius wallacei | reverse complement strand
GTAAAGCAGCTTCTAAGCAAACTTAATAAAGATATTGACCATAACACTATCATAGCTGGGGACTTTAGTACCCCACTCACAACTCTAGACAGATCATTAGGCCAAAAATCAGCATGGAGATCCAGAACTTCAATGTGACTCTTGACCAAATGGACTTAATTCATACATACAGAACACTCCACCCAACAACCACAGAATATACATTCTACTCATCACCACATGGAATGTACCCTTAGATCAACCTCATACTAGGCCATCAATCAAGAATAAACAAATTTCATGATATTGAAATTTTGCCTGCACCTTCTCAGACCACAGTGAAATAAAGATAAATAGCAACATCAACAATGTTCCCCCAAAATCCACAAAGACATGGACACTAGACAGCATGATGCTAAGCAACTCCTGGGTCAACATGGAAATCAAAACAGAGATCAAAAGATACCTGGAAACAAATGAAAATGAAGAAACATCTTACCAATACCTCTGGGATGCCATGAAATCAGTAGTAAGAGGGAAATTCATATGTTTACAAACATGCATGAAGAAAATTGAAAGATCACAAGTTAACAGCCCAACAAGACACCTAAGGGATCTGGAAAAACAAGACCACGAAAACCCTAATTTCAGCAGAAGAATCCAGATCACCAAAATAAAAGCCCAAATCTAGGACATAGAAGACGAAAAGATAATTCAAAAATCAATGAAACAGAAGCTGGTTCTTTGAAAGAAAAAACAAGATTCATGGTCCCCTAGCTAGACTGACCAAGAAAAAGAGAGAAAAATCCCAAATAAACTCAATCAGAAAGACAAAAGATGAAGTCACAACTGACCCTGAAGAAATACAAAAGATTATCAGATACTACTGTGTACACTTGTATGGAAACAAACCTGAAAACCTAAAGGAAATGGAGGAATTTCTGACATCACACAACCTCCCCAAGTTGAAACAAGAAGAAATTTAGACCCTAAATAGACCAATAACAATCCAAGAAATTGACTATGTCATAAGAAAACTACCTAACAAAAAAAAAAAAAAAAAGCCCTGGACCAGATGGCTTTCCAGCAGAATTCTGAAAAACATACACTGAGGAACTGATACCAATCTTTCTGAAAGTATTCCATGTGACTGAGAAAGATGGAACTCTCCCCACATCATTTTATGAGGCCTACATCACATTAATACACAAGCCAAGTAAAGATTCAACAAAGAAAGAGAACCATGGGCCAATATCCTTGATGAACACAGATGCTAAAATTCTCAACAAGATCCTAGCAAACCAAATTCAAAAACACGTATCAAAAATCATCTGCCATGACCAAGTAGGCTTCATCCCTGAGATACAAGACTAGTTCAAAATTCATACGACCATAAACATAATTAAATACATCAACAGGCATAAAAACATAAACCACACGATGACATCATTAGATGCAGAAAAGCTTTTGATAAACTCCAGCATTCCTTCTTGTTAAAAATCCTCAAACATCTAGGCATAGATGAATCATACCTCAAAATTGTGAGAGCCATCTATAAGAAACCCATAACCAGCATACTGCTAAACAGACAGAAATTGTAACCATTTCCCCTGAAAACTGGAATATGACAAGGATTCCCACTCTCATCCCTCCTGTTCAATATAGTTTTGTAAGTTCTAGCTAGAGCAATCAGAGAAGAGAAGGCAATCAGGGATATCCAAATACTAAAAGAGGAAATCAAATTATCCCTCTTTGCAGGTGACTTGATTCTATGCCTCAAAAACTCAAGAGAATCTGTCAAAAACCTCCTTGCATTAATAAAGAACTTTGGCAAAGTCTCAGGGTATAAAATAAATGTGCAAAAGGCAATAGATTTCTATACAACAATAATAAACAAACAGAAACCTAAATAAAAAGCACAATTCCATTCACAATAGCCACAAAAAAATGAAATATCTTGACATCTTCCTAACCAGAGACATGAAAGACCTTTACAATGAAAACTACAAATCACTGCTCAAAGAAATCAAAGATGACACAAACAAGTGGATAAATATTCCATGCTCATGGATCGGAAGAATCAACATTGTTAAGATGTCCATTCTACGTAAGACAATCTACAGATTTAATGCAATACTCATCAAATCACCAATAACACTTTTCTCAGACCTAGAAACAATAATACAGGAATTCATTTGGAAACATAAATGACCACAAATAGTAAAAACAATCCTCAGCAAAAAAAAAAAAAAAAAAAAAAGCAGCAGGAGGTATCACATTCTCAGACTTCAAACATTATTATAAGACTACAATAATCAAAACAGCCTGGTATTGGTACAAGAACAGGCATATAGACCAATGAAACAGAATTGAGATTCCAGAAGCAAAACCTCAATTTCTCAACCAACTCATCTTCGACAAACCCACCACAAACAACCACTGGTGAGAGGAGAACCTATTAAGCAAATGGTGCTCGGAAAACTGGCTGACCACATGCAAAATATTGAACAGGACCCCTACCTATTCTCATACACAAATATCAACTCTAAATGGATTAGAGACCTAAATGTAAAACCTCAAACTATAAGAACCTTAGAAAATGTAGGAGACACTCTTATGGAAATTGGAACTGGCAACCAATTCCTGATCAAAACCCAAAGTGCCCATGCCATAAGAGATGAGATAGCCAAGTGGTACCTCATCATACTTACAAGCTTCTGCAAAGCCAAAGAAACCTTCAAGAGAGCAGGGAGACAGCCCAGAGACTGGGGAAAAAAAATATTTGCCAACTCCATGTCTGACAAAGGCCTAATATCTAGGATCTACAAGGAACTCAAACGTGCTGAAAAGAAAAAAAAAAAAAACAGCCCCGTTACAATGTGAGCAAAAGACATGAATAGATGCCAGAGTCCAGCTCCAGTGGGTCAGGGTTTCCTGAAGGAGGAACGGCGTTGGCGTTCAAGGAAACACTTCGGACAACTGACTCTGGTGTTAGCAGGACAGATGCCATTTATTGTTAGTTAACATTCAGTTTATATGCCCTTTTTACAAAGAAGTACTGTTTGAAAAATTCTTGGCATCAGACACAATTAGTAACCTTGCTTAAGACAAAGAACAGAGCAAGCAACTCATATGTGATGTTTTCCGTAAAGCCATTCTGACGTGAATTCCCTCATGTACAGATACTCTTCAAAAAGATATCACTGTCCTGTGGTCTACAAAGCATTCCGTTCTGCCCTTAGGCATAACTCCTACTTATTTCCTTAGTTCCTAGCTGCTGTCTATTTTCTTGACCACTTTGTATATTCCAACTCCTTAAATTCTTTAAAAGACCCATTTTACAAGGCTATCCTACAATGGTTATTTATTCTTAACAAAGAACATGTGTCTTAAGCCTTTTCTATAATTATTTTCTATCCTTAAAGCCCATTAACTCATTGCTAATGATTAACGTAACACACTCACATCATGAAGCCTGCTTTGTATTTTCTTATGCTTAAAATTCTATAATCTTAACGTTATGTTCTTGATTTTATGTTAAAAACTTAGCCTGAATAACATGAAGTCCTATAATATTTATGCGATTGCTGAACTCCTAAGCATAATATACCACATGTAGAAATTAAGTAAATTTAATTTTTGCATTGGCACTCTTTCTAAGAATACAAACTGTAGCTTTCCAAATAAAATCTTACAAGCGATTATCTACCTTCACATGATATTTAAAATCTCTTACTATAATTCCCTGGCAAGGCCAGTGAATTCCCTGACAAACATTAAATAGAGCACCTTCTGATCTTTCACAATTTTCCCAACTACAATGTTTAATCAAGTGATTGCGTGGTCTAATACCAGGAGGCCGGACATGGAAACCTAGAGAGGAGTTCAAATGAAGGGAAGGTAATTTTCTCATTAATTCCTCTTTTGCCTTTTTGCAAGGGGTAGTGACTGGTGTGAGTGGAATTTTGTTTTCCATCTTCAGACTGTACAGACCTTTTCGGCCACATTAATAACAAAAGTAGAAGCGGCAAGGTTTTCAGCTGCCCAGCTTCGCTGTGCAACCCAGGGTCTTCAGCCCCCTGGACTTTCTCAGCAGACAGGCCTCCATGGTTGGCTCCCAACAAATAGTTCTCAAAAGAAGACATATGAGCAGCCAACAGATATATGAAAAAATGTTCAGCTTCACTAGTCATCAAAGAAATGCAAATTCAAATTACACTGAGCTACCATCTAACTTCAGTCAGGATGGCCATCATCAATAACTCAAAAAATAACAGATGCTGAAGAGGATGTGTTGAAAGAGAACACTTCTACACTGTTGATGGGAGTGTAAACTAGTAAGCTCTGTGGAAAACAGTGTGGTGATTCCTAAAAGTTCCCAAAATCGACATTCCATATAAGCCCACAATCCCCCTACTGGGAATATACCTGGAAGAACTCAAATCACTCTATAAAAAAGATACCTACACAAGTATGTTTATCACAGCATTGTTCACAATAGCAAGAACATGGAACCAATCATGCTGCCCATTAAAAGAGGACTGGTTAAAAAAAATGCCATAAATGAGAACAAAATCATGAACTTTGCAGTAACCTGGAGGAACTTAGAGTCTATAATACTGAGTGATCTTTCATAGAAACAAAGAACTGAATATCACATGTTCTCACTCATAAGTGGACCTTGAACAACTATCATGCAGGATACTATAAGAAAAGGATTGATAGTAGCGGGAAACTGTGAGGTGTGGTGGGGTGGGGAGGTGGGATTGGCAGTAGTGGGAAACTGTTTGGGGAAGGGGGGGCACACCTCATCAACAAGGGTACCTGCACAATGATTATTTGTATACCTAACCTGAATTGTACCCTACAGTTTTAAAAAAATTTAAAAAGAGAATATATGGCCTGGTCATAGCTTGAAAAGCACATGGCCACATCATAGCTTGGCAAGACAATGGTCAGTTCATAAATGTTTAAACCAGAGTGTTTTAAATTTTAACAGCAAAATCTTCTGTTATATATCTAAGTCTGGGAAATGTCAGTGGTTTGGATGACATCTGTAAGAATATGTTCAACAACACCATCAATAAGGCACACTGATGTAAAATTAGCTTTTTAAAAAAGAATTCTGAACTAGATTTCTATCCATTTCTCATCAACCATCATTCTTTAAAAGTCTGCATCCATAGACTGGACAATTTTGTATGATCTTTGAGATTAGCCTGATTTTAAGAGATTATTATCAATAGACTAAACCACCAATTAAATAATTTCATTGTTATACATATGTACAAATTGACTACATAATTCCTTTTTTTTCCTTAGTGATCCCTGTCATAACTTCACTGATTAACTTCATTAAAGTGGATTCAATTTTGTGAAACAAAATTTTCTCAGATATTTCTGCCTTAGCACTTTTTACTGTCAAGAAAACTTTAGATAAGAAAGAAGACATTTTCTCTAAAAATTCCTGAGTCAGTCTTTGGGTGATGATATTTGGCATTCTTTGCTGGCTATTTGATCCACTTGCTGGATCATTTTTGCAACGTCCTTGAATTCATAGGCAAACACGCTGAAGTTGTAACTATATCACAAAGTAGCAAGTTCAGCTAATTTTGAAAAAATTCTTTTATTACTGCTGCAGCTAGCCATCTTATTAAATTTCTTTATTTTTTGTTTTTACAAATGGAATCTTGATATCTATATTCATGTAAAATATTTTTGAAAAGAATTTGATATTTTATTGACCGATGATTTCTGGATTGATGATATTTTAATCACAACTGGTACTTTACTTGCAACTCTTTATTTTTTGTTCATAGGGACTACTTTATGCATATTTGGTATTAAATCCAGAGTAATTATTTACTTTCAGAAAGTGCTTTATTTAAATTTGGATCTTTTTTCTTGGGAGGCATTTTATAAACAAATAAAACTTTATTTTAAGATGGAAACATGAATTTCTTTTACCCAGTGTAAATACTTTAATTTGAGCATCTAATATGTCTTTAACAATAAACCAATTATTTTCATAGCTTGATTTTCAGCTTGGATTTCACTTCAAGTAATAATCTTGTTCATAACTTCCTTTAAAGATTTAACAGAAAAAATATCCATGTTCATTTTCGGGAGTATATAGTGAGTTGACTGGCTTACTAATTATACTTTTAGTCATGTGCTGTGATGGCATACAGATAATACTGATCAGTAACACCTAATACCAAAATGCTTATCAATAGCATTTATTAATGCTTTCTTTTACCCAGGTCCCTTTTATACTTTCTTTTGCTCTTATTTTCAGTAGTACAAGAATCATTTTATAGGACATTGTATAATGCTTTAAAAACCATTTTATTTTAGTTTATTTAAAAGGTAAGCATTATTCATATCAGGTACAGAAGCTTCAGTGCTCATCTTGGCAAAGTGGTGAGGAAGATTTAAAAATACTGATGTTAGATTGGGAAAACATTTGACAAACCTAAATATACCTTCATTGGCAGTTTAGATTTCGTTAGCAGTTTAGATCTTTGTTTGGAGACACTGAGCTTGGTAGTTTCTGTGGACAAACCAAAAAAAAATAGGAAAAAGAACTTTTATTAGACATTTTAGTTGAAGCAGTCATATTAAGGCAGTGATGATTTAGAATTTAAGGCTTACATTTATAGAATAGTTAATGGGATTTAAAAAATATTTACAAATATTTTTTGTTTGATCCTTTCAACAATCTTATGAAGGAAAGAAAAATAATGATATTTTCTTTTTTGAACACTGAAGGGTGAGAAGTTCAAATACCTTGCCTAAGTTCAGCTGGAGTAAAATGTGGTCAAGCTGGGAATAGGATCTAGGCTTTCAGACACTCATGGCGTCATAATGCCTGCCGTACCATGAGGTTTCTCTAGTCAAGTAAGTGAATTCCAACTCTTTTTTTTTTTGCCAGCATAAAATTCTGTGAAAATGTGTAATGAGCAAAGTGGGAAAGTAACTTTCAACTTTATAGAGTGGGGATGTCTATTTCAGAATGCTTAAGAGAAAGCAGAAGTACATTATAAACACTATAGCTTTTAACCTACTTTGAATACATTTTTCTTTATAGAGTGAAGATACCTATTTCAGAATGCTTAAGAGAAAGCAGAAATACATTATAAACACTATAACTTTTAACCCACTTTGAGTATATTTTTCATTGACTGACCCCAAGTGATTATTTTTGTCATGTGAGATAGGCCTGTATAGATAATAAAAGCGTTTCTATTTAGATTTATGTTTTTTTCTCTTTTTTACACCAGTTATTCAGTACATGAGGTTTATAAAGAATATCATTATTTCAGTTTAGGAAATCACTTATTTTCTATGTAAAGACAGAAATAATATTTATGTACTTTTCTGGTACTTCATGATATGTTGTGAAAGGGCATGAAGACATACATAATACTAAGAACCCATATTTTCATAATTGCAGTACATGATATTTAAAAGTCAGGAATTTTCATACACAACTTCCATTTCCAGCTTCTTTTTTTTTTTTTTTGAGTTGGAGTCTCACTCTGTTGCCCAGACTGGAGTGCAGTGGCCGCTCCCGGCCACCGCAGCCTCGACCTGCTGGGCTCCTGCGATCCTTCCGCCTCAGCCTTCCAAGTAGCTGGAACTGCAGGCGTGCGCTACCACGCCCGGCTAATTTTTTTGATTTTATTGTAGAGATGAGGTCTTGCTTACCCAGGCGGGTCTCGAACCTGCGGGCTCAGGCAATCCACTCACCTCAGCCTCCCAAAGGCGCGGGATTACAGGCTGAGCGACCGAGCCCGGCTCATTTCCAGCTTCTTTTGAAAAATGGCAAGTCATGAATTGGAAGAACTAGCAACAATCTAATATGCCCGTGATTGGAGCTAAGTAGCAGCTTCCTCCTTCAGACAGAGTGCGCCACCTCCAGTGATCCATAGACCCCTGGCTTAAC
Source organism: Tarsius wallacei (assembly GCA_963574415.1). Lineage (NCBI taxonomy): Eukaryota > Metazoa > Chordata > Mammalia > Primates > Tarsiidae > Tarsius > Tarsius wallacei. The sequence continues at coordinate 48,398 of CAUYQG010125136.1, read as the reverse complement.
CTTTTGCTCTTGTTTACAGTAGCTACCTTGATCTTATAACCACTTGAGTGTGTGGACTATGATGATGTTGAATGAGCTTAGGTTTTGACAGCAGGCATATCTGCAGACTGGGATGAGATCTGCTGTGTGGGGTGACCTTGGATAAAGTACCATCATTTTTCTTTTTAATAAAATATGGATAGTTGATGCCTAATAAATAATATTTACATTATCCATTGTCCCTTTTGTGTAAAGTTAAAGAAAGCTATATAATAATCCAAATGTTGTTATTTCTATAAATACTAAGACTATTATTTCAATACCATATTGATAATAGGCAAAGGAAGAGCCACTCATTCCAGGATAGTAATCAAAAATTATACATTCACAATGATATAATAGAGAGCTTTATTATACTAGCTGTTAAAGGAATAGTATATTTTGTACCTGAAATGACTTGCTTTGAGAGCTATGGACTGCCAAGAATATTCTTGTATCCTTCAAAGATGGTGGTAAACTGCCAAAGTAAATTAAAATACAAACTGAGTATTTTGTTGGACACTAAATACTAGATATACCTAAAAGTCCTCAAGGGATAAAACAACCATTATAGCATCTTACATAAAAGATATCTATCCTCTGCAGCCCACAAAAATTATTTTATAAGACTTAGGCTCTCAATTTTTGCCAAGTAACATGCTTAGGATTGACCATTCTCCTGAATGTGGGCCTTGGCTACCACTAAATTATGGCCGGTGGCTCAGCTGTATTAACTTATGAAAATGTCAACTCTGTTTGTCTTTTCTCCTCTGACCGAATCAAAATCGGTTACAAATTATTTTCTGAGAACAGAAATAATGATAAAGGGAGAAGTAAATGGAATATTCACTTCACAACCCCCAATTTTCTTCTCTAGAAATATTAGTCATTGTGGGTTTTGGACCAATAAAGTGTCTGTGTGGACCTGGCAGTGCAGGGAATTTGTCTTAGACACTGACTTTTGTCTGTAGACCATTATCACTCTTTGAATGCAGGAGCAGCAGTTGTTCCAAAGAGGCATAAAACAGCCTGGGACTAATGACTGGGCTTTAGCTACTCTGAAATTGTTCTAAAATGATAGCTTCTGGTACCAGAATTCTGATAGCTAATCTAAAATGTCATCAGTTAAAAAAGGAAATGAAAAAGTAAAGGGATTAAGGCCTAAATACATGCAATATGAGATAACTGTGTTGTGTACAGATCATGTAAAGAATAACAGATATTATTATAAAAGTTTTACCATAGTTCCTCCAAGCAGACTTAAAGGAGTTTATGCATTAAGATATTACAAACAAGATACCTGAGATATAAAATGGAACAGAAACAATCTAAAGTAATGGTTTTCAACCAACGCTGTGCAAGAGAGATATCTGTAGAAACTTTTTTATAAGTGTAAATAGTTGAAGCCCATGACAAATGTGAGCAGAGACTGATATGTTTATTAAGATCATCCCAGACACATGGAAGACTCTCTAACTTAAAAGCAGAGGACAGGTACTACCATGTGTCTGGGATGATTACGTATACAGTCGGCCTTCTGAATCTGTGAGTTCCATATCCATGGATTCAAACAAAAAAGGATCAAACATATATGAAAAATAATTATGGTTGTATACTGAACATGTATGGACTTTTTGTTCTTGTTATTATTCCCTAAATAATACAACACTTACATAGCTTTTACATTGTATTAGGAATGATAAGTAAGTGCTTTAAAATATACAGGAGGATGTGCATTGGTATATACAAATACTACACCATTTTATATAAAGCACTTGTGCATCTGTGGATTTTGTTATCTGCTAAGATTCCTGAAACAGTCCCCCACTGATAACAGGTAACAGCTACCCTTAAGTTCTGAGAACATGTATATTTTTGTTAAATTCAAGAGTGCTTGCTCTTACTTCATGGGTCATTGCTATAATCATGGCTTTACAATTTTTATCTTAAAATTTCAAAATCTTGGCTACATTGGAGTTGGCATCTCTTGCCTTTTTCTTGAAAGTTGTAAATATTGTCTTTGTTTTCTATAGTCTGAGTAATTTTGGATTATATTCTGTGCATTTTAGGTAAGTTATAAGATTCTCAGTCCTATTAAAATCCTCTAGAGAAGATTGGCTTTTTGTTTAAACAGGCAATTGACCCATTTGCATTCAGAATGCACATCCTAGCCTTCTTTCTACACTGTGGTTCCAATATATTTCGGTTTTCAGTTTTAAAAATCTTTGAAGTGTGATTTTAGTACCCTTGTATATGCACTACTATTAAGACTATAGTTCACGTTCTCAAAGACTTTGGTCTAAGACATTCAACCTCTGGTCACACATATACTGCTCAGAGGAAACTTTATAAACAGATATTCAAGACTCTCTTCTTTGTGATTTTTCTAGGTGTCTCCGACTCTTCACAGCCCGCTTTTCTGGTCCCTAGGCTACATTGCTGTGGTTTTAACCTCCCTTTGTGTGCTGTCCCAAACTTCTCAAGACCGAATCCACCTTCAGGGTGAAGTAACAGGAAAAAGCAGAGAAAAACACAATAGGTTCAACCAGTACTCTTCAGCATACTCAAGATACTTTTTTTCTGATTTCCTCTGGTCGGGGGATATTCTTTTTCAAAGTTTGAGCCATGCCTCTGCAGCCTCTGCTGCTGCTGCCACATAGCTTCAATCTGTCTAAAACCTGCCTCAAGGAAGGACCAAGAGAGATGGAAAGAGGGAAATAAAGTAAGGATTCCTCCCACAGTCTCCATCCCATAGGTACCTCCTTCTTAATTCATAGCAAAAAGCAAAGATTTCGCCTGAAGCTTTATTCTATCTATTCCATCTATGCAGTTTAAGGATTTGAGCTGACCTGAGTCTCAGCCAGGAGACATGGAAAGAGAGGAAGAAAGAAATAATAATAATAAAAACAGGAAACTCACAATGATATCAGTTGTTCTTTGAGTTTTGATTTCCCTCCCCAGACTTCTAGTATTTATTTTTCAGAATCCTTAGCAGTTATTGAGTTTTTAGTTGTATTCAGTGAGAAAGACAGAATGGATCCTGTTCAATTCACTTCACTTGAAACTGGACTAGATAACAACTTTAACTATAATTTTACCATTAAAAGGTAGCAAATAAGGGGAAAAAATAAAAGAGGAAAAAGTCCAGATTAGCCAGAAGTTCATCTTGACACAAGGAGGGACACTAGGTTCCCACAACTTCAGTATTTCTGCTTTATAGCCATATAATTTCACTTTATGGAGAGTGTGGTTGAAGTGAAGCTTGAGGTAGTTAAACATATATTTATGCTCATAAATGAGGATTAGGTTGAATAGGAATTTTATCCAGTACCTCTGGAAATTTGGCAAAAATATCTTAAGTGTGGGTTATTACAGGATTTTAAAAATTAGTTCTGAAAATTGCCATTTTGTGATACTGAGAAGTGACTGGATAATTGATGAATTATATATACATGGAGGTGGGAGGTCCTATTTGAAGGGTAATTAACTTGAGTCAAGAAAGAAACAATGTGACTGAAAAACAGAGAAGAGGATATGTAGCTTTTTTTCTCAGTGGATACTTTATAGGAAAGATTAAAAGACATTTCCTGGACTCACACTGAAAAGTAGATGGGCGTTTTGGAAAGCTGGTTTTAAAGAGTCCATCTATAGGATATAGAGACGGTGGAATCAGCATTTATGTCCTGCAAGCCACACCCCTCCATCTTTGACATTTCTCTACTCCACAAATTCCTTCCTTGGTTCTACCTGCCCTAGGAAGGACCAAATAACTCACTCTTCCTTCTAGGCTTTTTCCAAAGATAACTGAGCTAATCATTGGGATTGTACTCAGGAGCTAGAAAAATCAATGGCTACTTTGTGCACTTAAACAAGTAATGCTGACTTAACCCAAAAGTAATAATTTTGATTAAGAAATTTTCATGTACCAGGGACAGACCTCAGCTGGGGAAGGAATCGAGGTGTGAAAGAATAGTGAATAGGAGAATGCTTCCTGATGTCTTTCAAATTACACCACACAGTTCCTAACTGGACTTTTAAAATTGGGTCGTTCTTAACTAGACCCCAGTGTCTACCAGTTAGAGGCTAATGAAAAATATTTACCTTAATACTGTCTGCGCTCTCTGGCTTTCGTTCCTGAGAATGTTCTATGGGGTGGAGGGGGGAAGAAAATAGTCTTTTACTAAGGCATATATATTTGTTGACACAAATCTAATTTTATTACCTTTTTCACCGAAGAATTATAAAATTTAAGTAGATATTATTATTTTTAATGTTGTTATTGTTATTATTACATTTAATGTTTGGGCAATGGAAGTGAGACTGAAACAGGTGAAAACCCTCAATGTTGAGGTATGTCTCAACCCTTCATTTAGGAATTATAAAAGATCAAGTGTGATGTAGCAGTAGACTCTGGAATGTAGTAGCCACACATCTATGAACAAACAACAATTCAATTTCTCTAAGCCTGATGGTTTACCTGTGAAATGAGAGGTTACCCTGTAGATCATTCCTAAAGTCTCTTCCAAGTTGTTGTACATACCTAATTAAAAGCAAATAATTGCAATAAAGGCAAAAATGCTGGTATTATTAAATAGTAACCTCTGGTGAGAATCAGGAGAACTTCGAGGCAATATCCAGAGGATATCTGATGGAGCTGCTGCAGAACTAAAATTTGCCTGAGTTCCAGGATAGCTCAATATATTAGTGACAGAAAGTCAGGCAAGCAGATAGAAAGTCAGGCAAGTAGCTGGAATTGACCCTGTGAAAGAAGCTTCAGAAAAACCCACTGGTAGGGTAGGCAGCTAACTTTCTACAAAGTAAGAAAACCTGTTTTCATCTTAGATTCCTTGCTTAGGGATGTATGAACATTGGTAAATAAAGTTAACTTTTCTGATTCTCAGTTTTCTCATATGTACAATGGTAATGAGACTACCTTCCCTGGCTCTCTCACAAAGGGTCACAATGCAACATCATGTATGAAAAAGCTATGCATTTTGTACATAATAACTCATTAACAGTCAACACATGCAGTCACTCTTTGAACTACCCTTTGGCCAAAGTAGGTTTGGGGAGAGGGGAAGGAATAGTAAAACCTCAATCAACTCATATATGAGGGGCACTGATTAATTTATCTAACAAAAATTGGTAAAATTTCATTGTTGGTTGATAAATTTCCTAAAGTGTCAGAATCTAATTTATATTGCATATAATTGAATAGACTTTTCAATGGCTGGGGGCACTTGGGCTTACTATGAGGGTCATCATTCAAACATGTTTTTTAAATTTCTAGGCTATATGAGCATCCAACTTCCAGGAACAAATAACAAGTTGTTTTGCTGAAAAAGCACAGAAAATTCTTGATATTTAGGGGTCCCAGATATTCAGATTTAAATTATTTAAGACTTTATTGTAAATTCAATGAAACTAGGATTCTATATTTCCAACCTTGATCTTTCCATCAAATTCCAGTCTTAAATATTCAATTGCTTTTGTGACATCTCAACTTGAATGTCTAATAGATCTCAATCTAGAACTAACCAAAAAATCTAGACCCAACCTCTATTCTTAGTTTCTCTGGTAAGTTTCTCAGCAAGTGACAATCTACTATATGTCATGTACTGTTTTACCCTCTTGTAGACCCAGCTGTAAACAGAAATAAATCAACTTTATGAAACTTGCATCCTAGAGAGACAGAGTCAAAAAGCAAATAGTTATAATATACACTCTGTCAGAAAAGTACCACAAGAAAAATAAAGCAAAGACGTGAAATAAGTAGTGCCATGATCAGAATTAAGTTGTAATTTCAGAGAGTATGATCAGAGAAGACCCCACTAAGAAAGTGACATTCGAGCCAAGATCTGAAGGTAAGGAATGAACAATGCAGACAGGAGGGAAAGAGCACTACAGGAGGATCAGCAAATGCAAAGACCTTGAATGCATAAAATATTTAAGGAACAGCAAGGAGGTCAGTGAGACTGGAGTGGACTGAGTCAGGAATAGACAGGCGAGGAGCTTAAAGATCTTAGAGGGGTAATGGAGGTTAGGGTAATGATGTGGGATATGGTAAGCCATTGCAATAACTTGGGATTAGGTTCTAAATAAAATGAGAAGTAAGGTAATATGTTGCTTAACAACAAGGACACATTTGGAGAAATGCCTCATTAGGTAGTTTCATCATTTTGCAAACATCAGAGAGTTTACACAAACCTAGAAGGTAGAACTTGCTAGAGCTAGACACCTAGGCTATATGGTATAGCATATTGCTTCTAGGATACAAACCTATACAGTATGTTACTGTACTGAATACTGTAAGTAATTGGAACAGTGGTATTTGTGCTTATAAAACATATCTAAGCATAGAAAAGGTACCTTAAAATACTGTATTATAATTTTATGAGACCATCATTGTATATGTGGTTCATCATTGACTAAACATCATTATGTGATACATGATTGTAATTATCAATCATTGAAATTGTCTTATTTATGTTTTTATACTTACAATTGGACTTCTCACTCCAAGTTAAAATGTAAATTCCATGAGAGCAAGAGCTATGTTAGTCTTGCTCTCATATGGGATCTCAGAATATAAATATACTCCACAAATTTTTGAATGAATGAATGATTAAATTAAACAGCTGTCATATTACTAATAATATAAGAACTAAGCATGATCACCACAATGAAGTTGTCTAAAACATAACAAAACACTGAATTTAGAGGCAGGAAACTTTGGATCCAAACGGGACTCTGTTCTTTGAAAAAAAGATTCAGGGAGTACATGTGCAGATTTGATACATGGATATATAGCATAAGAGGTTTGGGCTTCCAGTGTGCCCGTCACAAAGAACAATGTGGATTTTATCCAACAGGTAAGTTTTTAACCTTCACACTGCTCCCACTCTCCCCTGTTTTGGAGTCTCCAGTGTCTGTTATTTTCTTCTGTATTGGTCTCTGTTTTTACTCAGAGCAATGTTAAATAGGTCACTGCCTCATCCTTGTGTGAGTTTCCTCATCTATAAAATGAGGAGGGTTGTACTAGATAGTTTCTGTCTGGGTCTAAAAGTCTATGATTACACAATTTAGGTATCATAGGAGTGATTATTGTGACAACTACTGGTTTGGTATGTTTATGGAATTCTGGTATTCCTAATGCTAGCTTATGGATTATCTTAATAAAAATAATTTTCACTTTCAAATTGATAGAATATGTTTCTTGGTTTTGTTGCATGTTTGAAATAGTCATAGTAAAATTATGGTTTGATTTTTAAGGCCACTTCATAGTAAACATGACAGTCTACCTGTTATATATGCTGTCATTGTTAGAACCACATTGATCCTCTAAGGTCTCAACAAATAGAGAACCTAAAAGTTCTAACAAATGACCTAAGGAGTCAAGATTAATAGAGATTAAACAAACAAAGTAGAAAAAAAGAGAAAATGAGGTACATCCTAGCTAGATTTTAATGCAAGCAAAAAATTATGCTTTAAAAGTATCTTTGTATGTTTTGTTAGGGCTAAGCTATGACACAAAGGAAACATAACCCTTAAAATAAATTTTTAAATCCTAGTAGCATATGTTGTGGCTAAGGTATAAACCGCTGTTCCAATACAGCCTATTTCATAGCTGTTTTCTTATAGGAGCATGAGAAATGTCAATTCATTATAGCATATCTTTTACTTGATACCACAATTATTAATGAAATCTTAACAGCATTTTAGACAAGCAAAATATTTGACTCATTTTAGCATCTGAGTGAGGTAATACTGGATCATTTTTCAAAAGTAGATAAATTCACAGAAAAAAACGATATTAACTTCCAGTTTGATAACTTAAAAAAATAAAAGTAGCTCACAAAGTTTCCTTTTTAACAGTCTCTAATTTTAAGAAAAAGAATCCAACCTTCAAATATTTTAGCATTTTGATCTGGATGACAACTTCTAGCCTCACTAAAACAAAAGAAAAAGAACATTATTTTTGAAGTATTTAATAAATAACTGGTTAAGCAAAAGAACAATTAGTCATTCTTCATATGGAAGCGAACCTGAAATAGTAAACAATTCACTTAGATTACAAGTCAAATGCAACTAATTTCTAAATTGAATTTTTTTTCATACTTTAAAAATTGTGATTATATATCCACAAAAATTACCATTTTAATTATTTTTAACTGAACAGTTCTGCAGCATTACTTACATCACATTGTGTGATTATTGCCACTGTCCATTTCCAGAAGTTTTTCATCTTCCGCAACTGAAATTCTGTGCTTATTAAACATCAACATCTTATTTTCCTCTCTCTCTATGCCCTGGAAACCACTATTTTACTTTTAGTCTCTACGAATTTGACTACTCTGGCTATTTCAAATGAGTAGAATCATGCAATATTTGTCCTTTTGTGATTGACATATTCAATTAGTATAATGTCTTAAAAGGTTCATGTACAAAAACAAGAGGGGGACCTCCAAAAAACAGAATTATTTTTGGGAGGGTGGACCCCTCGTAGTAAGTGCTCTAGGAACCCATTTTCATCAGTATACTGGTTTACTTTGTGAGAGGATGTGTCTGACTCAGTGAAATTTTTTTTTTTTGAGATTCTTTCAACGGGTTTACCCTTTTCATTATGGTGATTTACAAGTGCACCTGCCCACACAAAGCTGAATTTTCAGCAGTTTTTGTCCAAAAATGGCATGACCCCTTTGTCCCACCCTTTCTATTCACCGGATCTCACTCCAAGTGACTCTTTTTTGTTTCCCCAGGAGTAAAAGGTGCTCAAAGGGAAACAATTTGCTGATGTCAAAGAGGTGAAACAACAAACAGGAGCACTAAAAGGCATCAAAATTTGATGAGTTCAAAATCTTGTTTTGAGCAGTGAAAAAAGCATCCTGATGGGTGTACTGCTTCAAACAAAGAGTACTTTTAAAGTGACTGAAGTTTAAACATGTAAGAATAAATACATATTTTTATAATAAATTCCATTTTGGGGGGATCCCCCTTGTATGCCATGACATTTGTTAGAATACTCTTCCTTTTATAAGGCTGAATAACATTTTATTGTATGTACATAACGCATTTTGTTTATTCATTTATAAATGGGCACTTGGGTTGCTTCCACCATTTGTTTATGGTAAATCATGTGTAAAAATATCTGTTTAATTTCTTGCTTTCAATTCTTTTGAATATGTACCAGAAATAGAATTGCTGGATTACAGGGTAATTCTGTTAAATCCATAAACATGGGATGTCCTTTAACTTATTTGTGTGCTCTTTAATTTCTTACAGGAATGTTCTGTAGTTTCCAGTGTATAAGTATTTCACTTTCCTTTGCTAAGCTTCTTCTTAAGTATTTTATTCTGTTTGGTACTAGTATAAATAGATTTTCCCCCTAAATTTTATTTTCAAATTGTTAATTGTAATTATATAGAAATGCAAACAATTTTCATGTGTTGATTTTGTATCCTGCAGCTTTGCTGAATTCATTTATTAGTTCTAACAGTTTTTCATGTGTATTCTTTAGGATTTTCTACATATATAATCATGTCACCTATAATCCAATTATTTTACTTCTACTCTTCCAATTTGAAAGCCTTTTACCCTTGTTCTCTCCTAATTACTTAGGCTAGGACTTCCAGTACTAGGTTGGATAGAAGTAACAAAAATGGACATCGTTTTTTTTTTCCTGATCCTAGAAGAAAAACCTCATGCCTTCACCACTGAGGAAACCTTATGCCTTCATCACTGAGGACAATGCTAGATGTAAGTTTTTCATTTATGAACTTACCAGTGTTGAGATAGTTTTCTTCTATTTCTGGTTTATAGAGTAATATTATCATGAAAGGTGCTGAATTTTGTCAAATGGTTTTCCTGCATCAAAGGAGATAAACTTGTGTGTGTGTGTGTGTGTGTGTGTGTTTTCCCTTCATTCTGTTAATGTGATCTATTAACAGTGATTGGTTTGTATGTTGAAATGTCCTTGCATTCTTGGAATAAATCCCACTGGGTTATGGCCTAAACATTTTTTACTATACTGCTGAATTTGGTTTGCTAATATTTTGCTGAAAATTTTTGCACTAATATTCATCAGTGATGCTGGTTTGTAGTGTTCTTTTTTTGGGGGGGCGGTTCTTTGTATGGCGTTGTTATCAAGGGAATGCTGGCCTCATGAGTTAGAAGTGCTTCCTCCTTTTCAGTTTTTTGGAAAAGTTTGAGGAATGTTAGTGTTAATTATTCTTTGAAATTAGCAGCAATTACTAGTGACACTAACTGATCTTAAACTTTTGTTAAGAGATTTTTTTTTTCTCATTGATTCCATTTCTTAGCTATTTATAGATGTGTTCAGATTCAGCATGACTCCGTCTGGGCAGATTGTGTGTGTCTAGAAATATATACATTTCATCTAGATTATCCAATTTCTTGGGATATAATTATTCATAGTAATGTTTTTGTTTTTTGGGATTTTTTTTTTTTTAGTTGGAGTCTCCGTCGTCCAGGCTGGAGTGCAGTGGCACGCTCCCGGCCACCTCAGCCTCGCCCCTGGTGATCCTTCCGCCTCAGCCTTCCAAGTAGCCGGAATTACAGGCGTGGGCTACCACGCCTAGCTAATTTTTTATTTATTGTAGAGACAAGGTCTCGTCAAATTGCCCGGGCTGGTCTTGAACCCGCGGACTCAAGCAAAAACCACTCGCCTCGGCCTCCCAAAGAGCTGGGATTACAGGCTGAGTCACCGAGCCCAGCCCACAGTATTGTTTTATAATCCTTTTTATTTCTGTAAAATCAGTTGCTACGTCTTCTCTTCAACTAATTTTAGTAATTTGAGTTTTCTCTCGCTTTCCTCAGGCAATCTAGCTCAAGACGTATTATTTTTGGAAAACTAACTCCTCGTTTTGCTATTTTCTCTATTGTTTTTCTATTCACTATTTTATCGTTGCTCTAATCTTTTGTTTTTCTTTTCATACTTTGAGTATTTTCTTCTTCTACTTCCTTAAGCTCTAAAGTTAGGCTGTTGGTTTAAAATTATTTTTCCTTTTTTAATGAAGAAATTTACAAGTATAAATTTTCCCTTCCACACTGCTTTTGCTGTATCACCCATAAGTTTCATTCAGTAAGTTGTGTTTTATTTTCAGTTATTTCAGATGTTTTCAAATTTTTCTTATAATTTTTCGATACATTAGTTGACTGTATTGCTTAATTTTCATATATTTATAAATATTTTGTTTTTCTTCTGCTATTGATTTCTAATTTCATTCCATGTAGTTAGAAAAGATATATTGTATGAATTCAGATTTTAAAAACTTATTAAGACTCATTTTGTGGCCTATGATATGATCTATCCTGGATAAAGTTCCATGTACACCTGGGAAAACTGTGTATTTTGCTATTATTGGGTGGAGTGTTCTGTATATTATCTGTCAGGTCCAGTTCATTCATATATACTACCTTAATGATATTCTGTTTGGTTGTTTTCTTCATTGTTGAAAGTGGTCTATTGAAGTCCTCTACTATTAGTGTTTTCTATTTCCCTCTTCAATTATGTCTGCATTTGTTTCATCAATTTGAGGTCTTGGATTGTTGGTGCTTATGGATGCTCCTTAACTTACAATGTGGTCATGTCTCAATAAACCCACTGTGAATTAAAAATATTATAAGGCAAAAATGCATTCAATATACATCATAGCTTAGCCTAGCCTACCTTAAATGTGCACAGAACACTTAAAGCTTACAGTGTGGCAAAAGTATCTAATACAAAGGAGATTTTATAATAAAGTGTTGAAAATCTCATGTACTTTATTGAATATTGTACTGAATGCATATTGTTTTCACACCATTTTAAAGTCAAAACATTCTAAGTCAAATTATCAAGTTGGAGATCATCTGAATGTGTTTATAATTATTATAACTTCTTGGTGAGTTGACCCTGTTATCATTATTTAGTGCCTTTCTTTTTTTCTCGTAATCGTTTTTCACTTAAAATCTGTTTTGTCTGATGTTAATTGTCCTTGCTTTCTTTTGGTTTCTATTTCCATGGGATATCTTCTTTTATTCATTCACTAAAAACTTATATATGCACTTAGATCTAAAATGAGTATCTTTTGATAATGTATAGTTGGATCCTGTTTTTTGCTTTTTTTTTTTTTTTTTTTTGAGTTAGAGTCTTACTCTATCACCCAGGATAGAGTGCAGTGGCACACTCACAGCCACCACAGCTTGACCTGTTGGGTTCAGGTGATCCTTCTGCCTCAACCTTTCAAGTAACTGGAATTACAGGCATGCACTACCATGCCCAGCTAATTTTTTTGATTTATTGTAGAGAGGATGTCTTGCCAAGTTGCCTAGTCTGATCTTGAACCTGTAGGCTCAGGCAATCCTCAGTCTTCCAAATCTTCTGCTGGGATTATACGCGTGAGCCACCACACCCATCCCTGGATCCCATTTTAAAAATACATTTTGTCGTGCTACATCTTTTGAGTTAAGTGTTTAATCCATTTACACTTCAAGTAATTACCAATAGGGAAAAACTTTCTTTTGCCCTCTTGTTGTTTTCTGCATCTGATAGCTTTCTTGTCTCTCATTATTTCCACTACTATCTTCCTTTGAATTTAATGTTTTTTAGCGGCACAATTTTATCCCCTTCTCATTTCCTTTTATGTATATTCTTTTTTTAAAAATATTTTATTTTAATATTGTGGGGTACAATTCATTACTAGGTATACAAATGTTCATTATGCAGGTAACCTTGTTGATGAGGTGTGTCCCCCCCAACCCCCGGGAGTTTCCCACTACTGCCAATACCTTTCTTATAGTATTAAGATAGTTGTTCAAGGTCTGCTTATGAGTATATTCTATAGATATTTTATTTATGGTTACCATAGGATTACATATAACACTCTAAAGTTATGGTAACATTTCTTAAATTGATGCCAGGTTAACTAAATTACAGACAAAAACGTTACTCTTTTACATCTGCCCCTATCCACTTTGTTATTGATATCCCAGATAATATCTTTATCTATCATATAGTCATCAACATGAATTTATAATCTATGTTTTATGCATTTATATTTAAATAATGTAGAAAATAAGATGTGGAGATATGAGCCAAATTATAATACGGGTTTTTGTATTTACCATACCTTTACATGAACATTTTATATATTTTTTTTTTTTATTTTGAAAGCAGGATTTATTGAGAGGACAGAAAATCTCCCACAGTGGGAGGGGACCTGAAGGGGTTACCCACATTTTATATTTCATATGGTTTTGAATTGCCATTTAATAAGTTTTCATTTTTCTTTTCAACTGGAAGAACTTAATTTAGCATTTCTTATCAGGTAAGTCTGGTTTTAATGAACTCCCTCAGTTCTTTCTTTGTCTTGGGATATTTTAATTTCTCTTTATTTTTGAAAAAAGCATTTTTTGTTGGATATAAAGTTTTTGATTGTCTGTATTTTTTTCTTTCAATTCTTTAAATATATCACCCTACTTCCTCTTGGACTGCAAAGTTTCTACTGAGAGATCCACTAATATTCCCACTGAGATACTTCATACATGATGAATCACTTTATTCTTTCTATTTTAAAGATTTTCTCTGTCTTATGATTGTTTGGTTATTATGTATCTTAGTGTTGTATTTTTGTGTTTATTCTACTAGGAATGTGTTAAGCTTTTTGTATTTATATATCCATGTCCTTCTTCAAATTTAGGAAGTTTTCAGCCATCATTTCTTCATATAATTTGCTTCTCATTCTCTTCTTTATGACTCACATAATATGTATATTAGTCTGCTTGATGGTGTTCCAAAAGTCCCTTGGGCATTTCACACAGTTTTTTAGTCTTTCATCCTTTTTGTTCCTTAGACTTGACAATTTCAAATGACTTGTTCAAGTTCACTGGTTGTTACTTCTGTTTGTCCAAGTTTACTGCTGATCTTTCCAATAAATTTTTTAATTCAATGATTATATTTTTCAGTTCTAAAGCTTCTTTTTTAATTTTTTATTGTTATGGATATATAATAGTTGTAAATATTTATTGTGCACATGTTATATTTTTATTTGAACACATAATGCATAATATTCAAATCATGATAATTGAGGTATTTATCATGTTAAAGATTTATCAGTTCTTTGTATCAGGAACATTCCAATTCCACTTGTTTAGTCTTTTAAAATATATAATAAATTATTGTTAACTACAGTAGCCCTACTGTGCTACAAAAACCAGAATTTCTGTTTGTTTCTTCCTTTTACTTTCTATTACTTTGCTGATACTTTCTTTTTTTTTTGTAAGTATTTTTCCTAATTTTATTAGTTCTTTTTATCTGTAGTTTCTTATAATTATTGAGTATATTTAAGGCAGTTGTTTTTAAAGTCTTTACTGCATATGCTCAATTGATGTGTTTCTTCAAAGACATTTTCTTTGTCTATACATTATTCTTTTGCCTGGACCATATTTTCCATTAAAAAAAAATATTCCTAGTGTTCTAGTTTTTTTGAATTGGTGTGAAAGATTTCCACTAAGACGTGGGACTGTGGGACTTGGAAACAGTCCAAAGTGAAGCTTTAAGTTTTTCTCAAAACTTTTCTGAGCTTGTGATGTTCAAACCAATGTGTGTGCTTCCCCTGTCACCCAATTTTCCTGGGTTGCTTTTAAATGATTTAATTTCCCAAAGAGTCTCTCACTGATTCTTCTCAGGGACTTGGATATTCTGTTGTATTACTCTTCACACAATCTCTTGCCCAAGGTGTTTGTGGTTCTGCAGTCCACCTGCAGTTTTCATGCATTGTGGCACCTATCCACACTACTTTCTTTGGTTTTCAGGCTTGGATCCAGACTATGCCACCATTGCCTATCTGAGTTCCTAGTCAGGTAGAACAAAAATAATTTAAGGAAACTTATAGACAGGGCATAACAAGTTCTAATTTGTTCTTCCCACCATAAGAGAAAAAGCTATAAATTGAGCTACTTCCTCCTGACTATGCTATACCATGTTGGGAGGAGGTAGAGTACAAGAGCAAGTTAAAATCTGTCTATATATAACTATTTTACATGTGGCTTTTTCTTAATTGTTCATTTGGTTGCTGCAGATTTCTGGTGAGTTTCTTGAGTTGTTATAATCTTTTAGTCAGATTGTGATTATTTTTTGTCTCCATGGGAGAAACAAGAACCTTGAGCTTTCTGGTGTCATATTACTCTGAGTTTGTTTTTATTTTATATTATCTGTGTGCTCTATTTCACTGATACAAACAATAGAGAGTGCCTATATTGCTAACAATAGATATTATAAAAAATCCTTTATGCAGGAAAAAAGAGGCAATATGGACCAGGAATAGATGTCCCTGATAGTGTGATGTCAGAAAGAAACAATTCCCTCACGCTGTATGGGACAAAAATGTAAACAGATATATTTTTTCATGTATACCTAGTACTTCTTCCCAGATAAAAAAAAGTTACCTCTTCTAGGTTACGAATACTTTTATAAACTAAAGGACAATTGTAAATATTGTGACCATTCTTGATAGAGTTATTGATCAGATTTGAAGTTCACAGTACTTTGCTCCTCTCTATTCATTGAGACTGTTGTAGTCCAAACTTTGCTTCTAGAGTCATTCGAACTTGTACTGCTTTCCTCTCCTGTAAATGCTATCAGTTCTTAAATGTCCACATCATACTCCATTGCTTTTAAAAATGTATCTCTGAATGCTCCAATTTACATTACTTCCTCACTCATTTGGACTCTTCTATAGGCAGTGAACACTAGAATATTCAGTTTACTTAAGAGAACTAAGCAGGGCCCCTTTTGCGTGGATAGTGCATATTCTGTTGCTGACCCACGGAAGACCCAAAATAACTGGAATTATATTTTGGAGGACAGGACTCTTTGTAGTAAGTGTTCTCACTAGAAACCCATCAGTTTTTATCTGGAAGTTTTGAGAAGTTGGGGAGGGTCCCTCTCGTATCTCTCAGGTTAGAAAATACCTAAATATATTAACAAATACTTGATCCAAGGCACTGATACACTAGCAACATATCTCAAGACAAGGATGTAAAGGCAAGGGAATTAAAAATGGGGGAACAGGTAGCAAGCGGAGGCTTTGGAATTATCCATAGTAGGGAGCCAAGGAAGGGACAAATGAGAAGTGAGGAGAGGTCTGAAGCTGAATACTTGCAAAATTACAATTTTACCAGGGGTCCTATACATCCCAAAGCTCTACTTTCATCTCAGATTTCTATAATTGTACTGCTTTAATGTACCCAGTTGATGAAATGAGATCTTCTTGGTCAAATGAAGATAAACTCATCATTCTGTGCATGAAGTAATGCATTGGCTCAGTGACAAGATTCCGTTCATCTTTCTGGAAAAAATGCAAATCAAATGTTACACAAAGTAGAGTTTGAGATGTCCTTTCTTATCTTATTGGCAATTTTTGCAGTCTAATTTAGACTTCAATGAGAAAACGTTTTAGAGATTACTTAAAACATGGATGAGCCTCATAGTTCTAAATAAAATGTTTCTTCCAATGTATTTATTATAAAATAGCTCAGTGAAGATTATTTAAATTATGATATTGTGTTTTAAGTAGACTTTTAAAAATAAGCTTAGAACAATGTTTAAATAATCTAATTTTCCATTTCTAATCTTTTAAAATATTTTAAATTATATTTGATTTAGTGCAAAAAGAAGAACAGAGATATAGCTCTGGTCAATTAGGCATCTTGCCAGGTCAATCATCTTAACACTTACTGTAATCTATTTGTTGTAAAGTCATGTGTGCTTTTGAAATGACCAGAGTTGCATCACTGTTTTTTTTCTCTGGTCCATCTCAGCTTTTGTGTTAACTTGAGAAACTTGAGAATCACATCAAATGGACAAAGAAATTATCTCTCCAGGAAATTCAAAATCATATTCTCCAGAAACATCTTGTGGTACACATTTTTTTTTTTTTTGGCAGAATCAGATCCAAAGGGTCATTGAAGCCCACTGTCATATGAGGATTTGAAATTAGTAATAAGAGCTATTCTCCATGATAATAGTGGAGTTTATGGGCTATTTGCAAGGGTGATATTTAAAATATTTTGATTAACTTGTTAAGTTTGGATAAGTTGGCTGAAAAACTTAAAAAAGAGTTAGCTATATAACTTGCCCATAAGTCACCTAGCTATGAAGTAAGAGTCAGAATTCAAGCCCAGACAACATGAATTTCTATGAATCTTTTTTACTTTTTCTTACCTCAGCAAAACTTCTGGCTTTATACTACTGGCATCAGTGAAGCTGTTCACACAAAATGTTCAACGAGTATTTACCAGTCAAAATAAAAAAGGACCGGAATAAATTGTTTTAAATAATTAGCTTAATTTTTCCTTAACTGATTTCAATTTTCTCTTTTCCTGGAGATTCCAATTGATCTAGGTTTTTTTCCCATTACCTGCTTTCCCTCAGTTGAATTTCATGGCCGTGTATGTTAATTATCACTCTTTTATCATAAATAGCACCAGGTTTAAAAGAAGATTGAATTCATTTTATTATTCTTTTATCCCTAATCAAGGTACATTCTTAGATAAAATTTGTGAAGCTCTCTACTGTGCCTCATCTCTAACAGTCAGGTTTCTTACTTACTTTACATTGTGGCTCTTTTTCCCAAGAAGAAAAGACTGCTTCAGGCATGGTTTTTGCTATGGCCATGTCAAGCTCACCCGTGGTTCTTTTAACATGTGTCTTCTTAGATTCCATTGTTTGGTTTGAGGTTGTCTCAGTACTTTCAATACCTGTACTGGCTGTGGACTGACAACATTTACATAACGATAAAATATTTTTCAGGCTACTGGTACTTAGTATTGGCTTAGGATACACTTTGCTTTCTTCTGGTTTCCTGACTTCTTTCACTTGATCTTTAAACAATCCTTCTAAGTTTTCTTCTTGTGCAGTAACCTCTCTTAAAACAACTTCATCTTCATTAGAATTTAATTCCTCTTCTATGTTCCTTTCCAAATCCACTGAATCAATATCATGAACTAACAACCGAACAATAAGGTCATTTTTGCTTTGAACGTCTTTTAAAAGCTCCACCTTGGTGATATCAGGCTTCCTTATATTTGGAAATGAATTCCTGCAAACAGCCTGAAATTTAAGGTACAATAAGTATTTAAAACCAATGCCTCGATTCCCTGTAGTTCTATTGTAATATAGCTATTTCCTTGTGAATTCTATTTTCAAATTAAGTAGTCTCTCCAAATATGACTTATATGCAGTTTTTAAAACAACAAGAACATCATTTTTGGCATTTTGAATTTCCAAGTAGTTGAAAACATTTGGGGGCCAGGTATGGGGCTACAGGGCAAAGCTAGATCTATAGCAAGATAAAGGAGGTTCATAAAAATAGCAGCATTAGGGCATGGGTCTAGAACAAAGGTAGAAGAGGAAAGAAACTGGGTAAATCTTGAGAGAATAGGGCAAATGGGAAAGGTTAATATAATTTAAATGACATAATAACAAGTACAATATAAGAGTTTGCAGTCTAATGTTCGCTGAAGAATGTTGCTAAAAGAACAAGATTACTACTGTGGAATCTTAAATTTGAAAATTAGAACTATGTTCAATTGTTCAGTATATCCTATATTATATTAACTGGCCCTTTCAAAGACCTCAGATAGTCATAATGAATAACTAAAGGAACTATATAAGATTACTTCTGAATCTTCAAATGACAACTATAACTTCAGTCAGTATAATTTTACAGTTAAGGACATGTCCTTATATTCTCATTCTTCAAAAAATGTTAGCTCAAATGGATTGTCTTAGGAAAACTAGGTTGAGATCTTTAGAGTCAGACATAGATCTGATATGTCAAGTCCCAGGAAATCATATGAGTGTATGGATGAACTGGTGCAACCAATTCTTCTATTGGGTGGGGAAACAACAACAACAAAAATGCATTCTCATATATTTAGTTGAGTACGGAAATCACAGAACAACCATGTCTCACTATTCACTTATTTTTCTGCCATTGCATTCGCACTTACCTCTAAGGGTTTTACATCCAGGCGTCCGGTCTTATCCAATGAGATACGTCTTTCTCTCTTTCTGCTTTCTAAATTAGGGGAGTCTGAGAAGTAACTTCTCCCACTTATTGATGCTTTTCTCAGTTCTGCTATGCTATGTCCAGTTCTTCTTAAACATTCTATCTTAATTTTCTCAAGAGGTTGAGTCTTTATAGAAATAACTGCTAAGTGTTCTGAAATAATGTTTGGATCTATTTGGATTGGTTTCTTCCCAACATGTGGAACTATTTTAACTGGAGACTTCTTTTCAGATAAATCTTGACCCCACACTTCTTTGTCAAAGTTGGGAATCATATTGACAGCATGCTCTTGTGCCTTTTGAACAATTCTACTAATGTCTAGCTCTCCAAAATTATCACCATTTGAATTTTTAAAGCTAACTGCTTCTAATGAAAACCCTGACACTCCATCAATAATTAAACTAGCCACTTTTTCAGGAAAGGCTGTGTTTGTATCTCTCATATCATAATAAAGTTCATTGTGAGTTCCAGATTGTTGCAGTATGTTACTATAAACAGAATCAACAACCTGATGAATCCTTTCAATATTTTCTGGATTTAAAAGGTGTTCTTCAGGATCAGCAGCCACAAGACTAATGCTTCGTTTGGAAAGTTCAGCTGTTACAGATTTTGTCAATTGAGATGCAACTTTATCTAACTCAGGGCTTGATAAGGTTTTTGTATCTTTGCTTGAGTTACTTGTCAACCCTACTAGTTTAGCCAAGAAAAAGGCCAATGCTTCCTCTAGAGGCTTGGCATCTAATGTAGAACCTTTTCTGTATGAAGACTTTTCCTGGGACTTACATTCGTCAACAATTTTAATCACTTTTTCCATGATTTTGACTGCTTCCAGAACTAATTCTGAATTTGATGCCTCTTCCTCTACTTGAGGTTGAAATTCAGAATTGGAAATTTCCTTCACCATTAAAAAGCCTATTATATCAGAAAGGACATTGCTCTTTCCCATTAAATCTTTAAATACAGAAGCATGAGAGCCAGAGTGCTTTAAAACACTAGTATAAACATAATCAACTACTTTTTCAATAGTTTCATTGTCAGCTACAGGTACAGTAGGTGATTCCTTGGCTGGCGGTACAAGTTTAATCTTACTTTTGGAGATATATTCTTGGACTGAACTTAATATTTTTGAGGTTATTTTTTGCATTTCAGTTTCTAGAGACTTGGTTCTTTTGTTATGCACTTTCGGAATCATAGACAAAAGCTTTGATAAAAATTTTATAGCAGCTTCCTCTATTATGTTAAAAGACAGTTTATGAGCATGTAATGATTCAGGTGAGGGCACATCAGTAGTTTGGATAACATCTTTAAGAATATTTTCAACAACACTTTCAACTTCTGCACACTGATGTGGAGTTAGCTCTCCACAAAAATAGCTCTGCAACTGATTGCCAGCCAGTTCTTGTAGAACTAAGGCAACTATGGTTTCTGAAAGGATTCTGCATCCACTAGTTACACAATTTTTTATGATATCTTGTGATCCAAACTGTGGCAAGAGATTATTATAAATAGACTGAACAACTAATTGAATAATTTCATCATCATTGGAATGTAAGGTTTCTACATACTGTACAATCATATCTTCATTTTGGGAGATTTCTGTTGCAATTGCACTTTCTAACTTCATTTGAAGGAAACCCAGTTCTGTGATCAAATTGTCCTTAGGCTTTTTGGCTGTGATGCTGGATGTTGTTAAAATTTTTGACAAAAGAGAAGAAATAACATTCTCTAAAAATTTATGAGGCAATACTACAGTATATGGCATTGAAGTCTGACTTTCTTTACTGGATGTTTGGGCCAATTTTTTGACCTTTTTAACAACATCTTTAGATTCCAGAGGCAAACATTCTGAAACTGGAACCTCATCACAAAATATCAAGTCAAGCTGATGTTGAAAAATTTCACTTATTACTGCACTAGTTAGCCTTCTTGCTAAATGTTCTCCATTACTGTTTATATCCTTACAAATAGAGTCTTGAGATTTATATTCATTCAAAATATTGCAAACAGAGGAGTGAACTATTTTATTGACCAATGTTTTATCAATTGATGATATTTTATCTATGAAAGATATCTTATCTGAAGATGATTTTTCCATCATTTTATGCATAAATGGCATTTTATCCACAGTTTTTATCTTAATGCTGGATGGTATTTCATCTGTAGTTGGTTCTTTATACCTGGAAAGTACTTTAGTAACTGAAGACACATTACCCACAGATGGGAAAAACTGATCTCCCTTCTCCGGTCTGAATACCTTAATCTGAGCAGCTGAAAACTCCTTCATCAGTGACTCGATTAATTTCATAGCAGTGTCATAGAGTTCATCATGTGCCTGTGTTTCTGGTATAGAATAAAAGATCAATTTGTGAACCATTTCAATAATAACATCTTCCAAAAATTTAGCAGGAAAAATTCTGGGTTTATTTTCTGGTAGGTAGTGAGGATGGTCTTGTCTACTGGGTTCACTTTTGATCTCTTTCTCTCTCACTTTCTCTTTCTCTTTCTCTTCCTCCTTTTCACTTCCTCCCCCTCTCTCTTTTTCCCTTTTTTTCTCTTCTTTTTTGGGATCAGGGTCAGCTTTGTTAATTGTGGAGGATACTTTTTTTGTTGTAACAGACTGTACCAAATCTTTTCTACCCTCTTGAATTATGTTTAATGCTTTATCATCTGGGGGGCTTTTGTTGTAATTGAGTTTTGAAAAATATTCTGATTCTTGAGAAGAAGATAGTTCTAAAACATCATCATAAATATTTTCAATAACATTTTGGACATATTCGTGATCTGAGTAGTATTTCTCATCCATATCTGTTTGTGCTGACAAATCTCTTCTCTCCACATTGCTTGGCTTTTGATCTCCTATTTCCAAAGTTTTCTCTGTTGTGGTCCCTATATTTCTCTTCTCAGATGTCAAAGGAAATAATTGAAAGTGCTTGTCATCTTCTTTTAATAATCTGTCTCTTGTATTATCAGTCTTTTTTTCATAGTCTGTTTCAAAATCTGGTTCAAGTACTTCCTTCTCATGTTTCATATCATTTGTTGCTTCTGAAAAAGGTATGTGTAGCTCATAATCTTGTCCTTCTTTATCTTCTGGAACTGATTTTGTTTTCTTATGAATTTCATTACTTTTAACAGTCTCATTTACATTTGGCTTCTGAGTATCTGTACTTTTCACATTGGTAGTTGGAGAAGTAACTTTTGATACATTCTCAATATATTTTTGAGTAGAAATTCCCATTCTATTTTTATCCTCTTTCTTTTTATTTGTTACACCTGCAGCTGACCCTGACAGGTTAATCTTGTTACTTGTCATGATCATTGTTACAGAGCTAGGTATTGGATTTTTGATGTCACCTTTTTTCATTGGTGTGTCTTTTGTTTTGAAACTTTTCTTTCTATTCGTTGTACTTCTATTTATTTCCAAAGTGTCCATTGTAATTTTCTGGTCTGAGGTTAAAGAAACGTTTTTATATAATTGATCTGGTAAAGTCAGTTGGTTCCCTTTTAAATATCTGGTTATCTGTGTAGAGGTTTTTTGTGGTAGGTGTTGAATCCTTTGGGTAATGTTATCTGGATTTAGAAATGAAAAGAAGGTGGAAGACCAGTCTCCTGAAAAAAGTGGTTGAATCTTGAATGCAGAGATTGCATTCTGGGCTAAAGCAGCAATTATTTCTATAACAATACTACTTTTATCATCTTTCTGAATAGCATTAGATTCGTGTTTTCCTATAAACTGATCATATACAAATTTAGATATTTTATTAACTGTCTCTTTATCAATTGGTGGAAAGGAAAACATTTCTTCAGCATTTGGTAAAACTTTAATTTCACTTTTATTAAATTCCCATATCACAGAGTTTGCAAACTTTATAGCCAGGCTCACAATGTCTGGCTCTGGCATTTCTTTGTTCCTCGAATCTTCAATAATAATGGGGAGAGAACAAAATTTGTGAACAAGGTCAACAATAACATCTTCCAAAAATGCAGCTGAATATAGAGAAGGCTGTGTTTTGCCTTTACCAGATTTATCAAGTGCAGAGACATGATCAAAATCAGATAATTCATTGAAAGATGATTCTTCACCATGTAAAAATGGCCACAAATGATGATCCATAATTTCCTTCATAATAAAGCCAGCTATTTTACTTAAAAATGAGCCTCCTTTTTTGTCTGCAGCTTTTTGTACCTCGAGTTGGAATTCAGATTTTTTCAAAATGTTATTACATATGGAGTCAACCAAATTTTCAATATCTTCAGACTGCATACTTTCTGCATTATCCTCTGCTATGGAAAGCCAAATCTCATGTTCAGAAATTTCTTTTATAATTTGGTCAGTCAGTTTTGAAGCTGCATCCACAAACTCATAATCTGGTGAAAATTCTTCTTTTAGTTCATTTTCAGTGTCAGTTGAAGGGAAGATATGCACTAGAAGCTTGTAAATCATATCTTCTAAAAGAGAATGGGGCAACACGGTAATATATGATGGCAAAGCATGGCTATCTTTCATGATGATGTTGAGCACATTTCTGATGATATTATTGGCTTGAGGGGAAGAATAGGAAGAAGACACTAATTCTCCTGATACTAATGATTGCACCTGAAAGTCATAAATTTCTTCCAATAGCAAATGATATATTTTTCTTCCAAAACAGCTTGTATCACTTTGTATAACCCTATATACTTGAGTGAGGGATTTATATTCACCTAATATTTTTGTATATATTGAGTTGACTATTTTTTGAACCATTTCCTTATATCTTGCTGAAAAACACAAATTTTCATCAAAGTTATCTGCAACTAAAATCTCTGATGTGATGAACTCCAGAATAATTGAATTTACTAATGATGTAACAATGCCAGTGATTTTTTGTTTTGCTGCATCTGGGTTTTCAGCAGCCATGACATTATGTGAAAATACATAAAGGACTTTGCATAAGAGTTCAGAAATTACTTCCTCCAGAAAGACAGCTGAGTTTACAATGAGCGACAATTCTCTTTGTTTAGGATCTATTGCTTTCTGTTCATAAGTCTGATCAACTGCACCTGAGAGGAAAGTCTTATCTCCAGATAAAAATGACTGAAGATGACGGTTAAAGATTTCCTTTATTATAAAACTTGCTATTTTTGAAACAGGTATATTACTTATTCTTTTTTTATCTTTTGTAAGAGACTGGTATACATCTGAATAAGAAAGATCAGCATAAATGGAATCAACCATAGATTGGATATCTTTTTCTGAAATCATACCTTGTTTTACATTTCCATATTTAATAATACATATCTCATGTTTTGCAATTATTGACATAATCTCATTTATTAATTTTATGACTGTATTACTTAACTCTGACTGAGAAATATTTGAATTGTCTGCACTGGGGATCAATGGACTCATCTGAGATATAAGCTGAGTGACTATTTTTTCCAAATGAGTATGTGATAACATAGTTGTATATATTGCTGAAGTCTGTCTTTGGAATTTTGAGTTACTAATATTATACTGGACTCTCTTTGTTAAAACATTGGCACTAAGTTTGGAATATGACTTAACAGGTAGATTTACTATAAGAAGTGGATGAATTTGGAAATCAACAATTTCGGCCAGGATATTTTCAGTTATCCTTGAAGCCAACGTCTTTGTGTCACTTAGAAAATCCTTACTGGGCATTATTTCCATTTCATATTCTTTCAAAACGTTGCTGTACACTATGTCAATAATATTTTTGACTACATATATTTCCACTGGAGGTAAACACAATTGTCTCTCAGCATTACCAATGACGCTAACTTGTGCTTTTGAGAATTCCTCTGTTATCAAATGTATGAGTTTTTCAGCTTTATCAAACAGTTCATCTTGTAACTCTCTTATTGATTTTGTTTGTACAATGCCTACCGCCCGGTGGAATATTTTGCTTATAACCCCAGAGATCACATCCTCCAAAAAAGTTGAAGAGTAAACACTGGCATAAGATAACTGCCTTCTCTCATCCTCATAATATGTGTCTGATGAAGATAATGACTTTCCATCCACAAATGGCTGAAGATGTTGTTGACAGATATGTTTAATGGTAAAACCTGCTATTTTATCAATAAGAGCATCATTACTGCTTATATTTTGTTCATCTGAGTCTACAGACCCAGTGTTCTGTAAAATATTTTTTAAGATTGAGTCAACAAGATGCTGAACATCATCTTCTGAATAAACAAACTTGTTTTCTTCTTCTTCTTTTGAAAATTGAATTTTGTGTTGGGAAATTTTTATTCTAATATCACTAATTAGATTGGAAGCAATTTCATTGAAATTGCCTCTTATTCTATCTTTTTGGCTTTCTCTGTTTGAAACCAGGCTAGATGTAGAAGGAAAGAATTTAGACAACAGTGCTTTGATTAAATCTTCTAAAAATGTGTATGGCAGCAAGGTGTTATATAAAGGTAAACTCTGGCTTGGGTCGGTATATTTACTGATGTTACTAAGGATGTCCTGAACAATATTCTCAGCCATTGAAATAGAATAGGAAGATGCTGACAAATCTCCAGAAAACAGCGGGTGAAGAAGGTAATCTGAAATAGCTGCTACAATTAAATTGGTAATATTTTCCACAAAAAGGTCACTATCTTCAGACTCTTTATTAACACCAGGGTCTAACTCATGTTGTTTTAAAACATTTCTATAAACTGACATGACAAGTTCATCCACAATATCTGTATTGGCAGAGGGGAAAGACTGGTCTTTATCATCATCTGGACTGTGAAGTTTAACTTTGTCAAAATTGTTATTTATTGAGTGTATTATTTTTTGGGACATGTTTTTGAGCTCAGCTTCAGTGTTATACTTTGGGCTGAAAATCATTGACAAAAGTCTGGTAACAATCTCCCCTACAAATGTATCAGGGTAAATACCAAAGGGTGATGGCTTCTGGGGTCTGTGTGACTCTATAACTTCACTGAGAACCTGTTTAACCATATTCGATGCCGTATCCAGTGGAGTCTTTGGACGCAGTAAATCCTCCCCGCACAAAAATGGTTGAAGGTGATTTTCAATAATTTCTTGGATGATAAAACTGGCTATTTGATCAATTATAACTGGGCTTTGGCTGACTATACTTTCCTGTATTGAAACAAAAGAGTCAGACACTTTCAAAATGTTGCTATAAATGGAATCCACCATCTTTTGGAGGTTTGTTCTAGTATACAGGTATTGATTATCATATATGGTGAACCAGATTTTATGTTTTGAAATGGCTGACATAACTTTACTTATTATACATGTGGAAATTTCATTAAAATCCGAACTCATTACATATTTTTTTCCCAAAGAAGAGGCCTTCCCCGGTGGGGTAATGAGCTGAGACAAAAGTCTTCTGATGACATCTTCTAAAAATGAGTATGATAACATGGTGCTATAGCCTGATGAAGAGTTAGGTAGAAAAGTAAATTTTCTGAGGTTATTTTGAAGCTTCTGCAGTATAATCTCACCTTTGAGAGGGTAATATGAATTGGGTATGAGCTGCTTCCTGTAGCAAGATGGGAGTTGATAATCTAAAATCTCTAACAATATGGCATTAGTTATTTGTTCTGCTAATGAGGTATTACCATATGCCATATTACCACAGGTCACTTTCAATTCATATTTCTGTAAAACATCATCATAAATGGAGTCAACTATCTTTCTAACAGTTTCTTTATGAATTGGTGGAAAACACAGTCTTTCTTCAGCATTCCGTAGAACAGTGACTTGAGCTTTATTTAACTCATTGACTACATTGTTGACAAATAATGTATTCATCTCATTGAGCCGGGCCTCAGTGATATTTTTGTTTTTGCTCCACAATGAAGTAGAGAGATTAAAAAACAATTCAGAAATTATTTCTTCCAAAAATGTGGCCGAATAAACTCCTGTATGTACACTTCCTTGATGTTGCTTATTACGAATGGCTATTGCATCCATTTCCTTTGTTCCTTGTCTTTTAAGAGATGACACTGAAGAGGATTTTACTAAACATTGCTTGCCAAATGATGCTTGTATGTTGGAGCTAACCTTATTGGGATTATTCAGGAACTCTGTCAAATAATTACTATCATAACTCATGTAACCTAAAAAGTCTTTACCTTGTCCTAATTCTACTAATCCTGGTCTTTTTGCTTTTATGAAACTAGACTGTATTTCTCTTGTGCTATAGTTCAAATATTTGTTTGCAAAAGGTGGACTTCCAGGAGCTTTATGTAAATTGTGAGATAGTTTATCCATCAATGATTCAACCAAGCTATGGGAAATAATAGTAAGTATAGAGTCTGATGATAATAAGTTTTGATCAATTTCTGCCAGATTTTCCAAAAGGCCAGACATGTAGTTTCCTTGGAGTTGTTCACAGTCCATTGCTTCCTTACAATAATCAAATTCTCTATATTCTACACTTTGAAGTATTTTTAAAACTTGACATTCTTCTGCTGATATTTCATCAGAAAGAAAACAATTATCAAGAAAGACAGTGCGTGTGCATTTTTCCAAAAGTATTCTAATAAGTTTCTCACATGCAACATTAAGCAGAAAAATTGATTTTGAGGAGAGCCCTAGGTTAGTTCTAGGTATGCTATTATTACTTTGTTGATTGTTTGAGGAGGAGAAAAATGTTCTTGCTATTTTACCAGAATCCATAGCCCCATCTGGGCATTCGTCTGGCAAAAATAAATCTGAAACAATATTAAAAACTTTATTGACTACCTCTTTGGTTTCACTTGTTTTTAGGTTACCAGCCAGGCTGTCTAACTTATATGCAAGATAGTTTAATTTATTTTTCTGAATGAGTTGATCAGTTTCTTGAGTAGATGACTGCCTATCTCTGGAGTCTGTCTGTCTTTTGGTAGTGTTGGCTTTGTTGCAAATGGAAACACTATTGTTTCTAAGCTTGGAATATAATTTGTTTCTGCCATTGCCTTCAAACTGATAATTTATTTTTATATCATTGGATAGTACATTAATCACACCTACTAAGAGATCCTGAAAGAGATTATCAAAGTCAGCAGAAACTACTCCTCGGCAGTAAATGTATTTTGATTTTATGGAAACTATTTGCTGTGAAATGTCAGTCTGTATAATTTTATTATTAAAAAAGATTTTAATAATGATTTCAGAAATATGTAAAGCAAGTTCTCCAATGGAAATCGACTTGCTTTCAAACACTTGAGAATTAATTGAAATAATCTTGTTTAATGCAGCTTCTTGGATTTCCATTGTTTTCCTTTTTTCTCTACACTCTTTGGTGCCAGCAGAAATGCTTGAAATTAAATGATACATGACTGATTCCGTGAGATATTCACAAAATTGATACACTGAAGAGCCACTGTATATGTTTCTTTGAGATTGTTTTGATTCAAATTTTTTCTTTGACAACGTAGAAACAAAAGGCATCTTTTCCTCACTGAAAACTTAAAAAAGAAAATTCTTAGCATACATCAAAGAAAATATGGGAAATTCAATATACTAGTAATAATTTACATTTGTATTTCACTTTTGAAGCACCTTACTTAAAAAAAAGCCTAGTCAAGAATGAAACTGGGTTTTTCTCAAATATTTCTCACCTTGTAGAATCTTAATTTTATCTAGTAAGCTAAGAAAATAGCCCCTCAAAATTGAAAACACTAAGTTAAGTGCTATTGTTTGCCTTGATTGGATAGTTATGAACTCTAAGAAGCTGGAAAACCTGGAGCAGAGAGTTCCAGGGTTAGTGATACATTTTATCATGTCTCCAATATCTCGAGACCTCATATAATTATTTTAAAATATTTTTAGACACAGCATTTAATGTAGTGCTATGTTTTACTTTTAGGATCCTAAGGAGTTGTATTGTAATATCTAATTGACTAAATTACAAGTGTGGCAACTTCAGAAAAATGTGTGACAATTACAATGGCAGTAGTAGTTTAATCTCTAGATTGCAGTTTGTCACAAAGAAGGAAGGCCAGCCCAACCAGGCAAAAGACTATATCCTTTGTTCTGTTCAATAGCATATTTGTTACAAATCATTACCTACTTAGGATGGTAAACTGAAACTTTTGACCCAGTTCAGGACTATTATAGTGTTATAAGGTTTAATTTCATCAAATTGTCAATTATTATTTTTGATGTACAAAAATAGCTCTTACATATAGTTTAACCCACTATATGCAAATAAGCATTCTTAGAAAGTGAATGCAAATATATATATACATATATATATATATGTCCTTGTAAAGATATGATTAGAGTACTATATCCAAAGGGAATTTAAGCTAGAAATATTGAGATGCAAATGAAACAAGATGTTTAATTCTACTATTCTAATTCTACTGTTCTTATGAACTTTGAAAATTATAATAGCAGTAAAGCTTCCAAAAATATATCTTGAAAATAAGTTGAATAAGCTTCAATAAATTAACTGTACATGCCATATGATAACAAGAAATTATGCATAAGAACTTTAAAAACTCTTTGATTGGGAAAATCAAATACCACATATTCTCACTCATATGTGAGAGCTAAATGATCACAAGAAGATGGAAATAATAGATACTGGGGGTACCAATAATGGGAGTGGTGAGGACAGGGATTAGGGTTCAGAAACTACCTATGGGACACAGTATAGAGTTCACTATCTGGGGAATGGATCATCTGAGATTCAAACCCAACAGTACATAATACATCCATGTAATTAACATGCTTGTGTACACTCTGAATATAAAAATAAACAAACAAAAAACACAGCTCTTTGAAATTCATGTTTTATGCTTGATCAAAATCTACTGCTTTAAAATCATCTTATTTTCTCTCATCTGCAAAAATGGAAAACTGAAAAACATACTTTGCAGATTCAAACCATGCAAATATTTAGCTTTTTTCTTTTTTTAATCACTGTGATAGATTCAAAAGCAATTAAATAGTCACCTCATCTCTAAGGCTATTTTTAGTAAACCAGTGAATACAGTTTCTTGGAAAAGATATCATTTAAATATATATTTTACCGTTTTTCTTAAATTATGCCAACTTTTCAAGTTATCTCTTGCTTACCTCTAGTTTCAAAGTTCTTGAAATATGTGACCACAGATGTAGTGACATGTCTTGCTATCAAATGAATTTCACTGGGACCCAGTTCATAATCAGCAAAAGCAATGACTTCAACTTCTTGCAGAGTCTCTACTTTTTTAATCTTTTTTTCATCTTCTGGTTCATATCTGATTTGTTTATCCTGCATTCTAAGCGAACTTTTCTCCTCATATTTTTGTTCTCCAGATATATCAGATAAAGAGTTTTGTTTTGTTATGAAAAATGGTTTCATTGTTTCCATGCTGTCATTAGTATGTTGTTGACTGGGAAAGCCATAGCTAGACAGTACAGTGTTGACAATATTTTCTGCAGCTAAACACACTTTGAGTGGAGAAACAGTTGTCTGAATTTGGTTTGGCTCAACATCTGGTTTTCCAGTCTCATAATGAAACACTCTTGGATTTTCACCTCTTTCTGTTTCTATGAATGATATGGCTTGCTTTAATGCCACTTCTGTGGAGTCATTTACTTTCTTAAACATTTTTTGTAATATATTGCCTTGAGGGAGGGAGCTATTTCCTTTCATGTCCTCATTAAATTGGCCAGAGTTAGATTTCCTTGGGCTGTGGTCTTCCGCTTTGTTTCTAGGACACGATGGCATAGTTTTTGAATCAGGCCTTTCCATTGGTTCTGAGCTTCTAACTGTGTCTTTTACAGGGGATCTGACATATAAGGGTAAATTTGATAATACCCTATGTTGTTTTTTCATATTTTCCTCTGGATAAAATACCAAGTCAGGTATACTCACTTGTGGAGGGTTATTTCCCAACCCAACTTCCTTTAACAATGACATGGGCATTTTCATATTAGTTGCTAATTCAACCTGATTAACAATGCAGGCATTTTCAGCTCCTTGTAACAAACTTTCGTTTGGAATGATTTTGATCAAAGACTCATTGAAATGAGTACACTGGTCCATTAGGGTGCCAATGATCTCACTTGCTACGACATTCTCTTTCGATATGCTGATTGAAGATGGTTCCATTTGGCTTATTTCTTTGTCGAGCTTCTTCTTCATTATACCAAGCATGTCACTGATGATATTAATAGCATATGTAAGTAAATCTGAATGGAATGAGTGGACCTGTAGAAGGGTATTCTGTATGTTTTCCTTGAACATAAAACTACTTGATTTGGATTCCTCAGAAAATTTTCTCAGTGGTTGTAATTTTGGCAACACTTTTTTGCTTAATAGTCTCTGTTGGACAGGAAAAAGGTTTTCTATAGGCATTTTTACTATTTCAGAAAACTCATATTTAGAGATATGTTTAAACCGCAAGTCTACAAATGACTCCAACATGTTTAAAACTCTCTCTACAATCTCACGAATAATTTGGTTGCTGAAGTCCACAGAAATTTGGTCTTCTGTCTTTGTGTTATAGATTGGCAAACTGCTAAGGATTTGCTTGTTTGGAAAACCGTATGTACTTTTAGCAGTAATGTGTTCTTTACTGTTTGCTAGAGTTTCTTTACTGTCTGGAGTGGGTATCTGAGACAAAAAGCACAGCTGTAATTTTTCAAATAATGTTTCCACAATTTCCCTTCCAAACATATTAATTTGTGCTTTAGTATCTTCAGCTCTAGTAGATGCTCCTTTAAAACTATTGTAAAATCTGTTTTCACAATTTTCAAAAGGTGGCAAATTTAAAAGTGAAAGAGAATATTCTAACTCTTTTGCTTTTATTGAAATCTCAGTCAAAACATTTTCAGCTACTGCCAATAGCTTGCATTTTTCATTTTCTATGTCATTTGATTCTGTTTGCCATTTGTCAAACATTTTTTTAAATATACCTTCTTTAGGAAAAATTTGTTCTAGTTGTGAAGAAACATTCTCTAAGTAAAAACATGCTTGTTGTTTGGCAAGGGATACTGTACCTATATTCCCCTGTGAAAGTTTGAGATCATCCAAATGTGATAATTTGATGGGATAAACCAAATTTCGGTTACTCGGAGCACATAATTCTCGCAAAACTGTATTAATTATTTTACTTGCTGCCATGATTTGATCAGATGGTAAAGTTCTTACATTTACCATTGCTCTGGTTTGTGTCACCTTTTCCAATTCTTTCACAGTTGTTTTCAGGATATTAATTATTATATCTTTGGCATACATTTTTAGTTCTGAAGTGGGAAATTTTGTGTCCAGCAAACTTTTAGCATCTCCTGTTGACAGGATGTGTGACAATCTAATGGCAGTCTTAGCTCTGCTGTCTCTTGGCAACTTCTCTCCAGGACCTAACTTAATCTTGCTTTTGACCTTAGTACCACTAGATCCTCGGTGTGGTTTTGTTGTAAATTTAGGCAAAGAGGTAATTTTTGATTTTGACTTTAAGTTTGTTTTAATTCCTGGCTTAGAGATGACTTTAGAATTGTGTAGCCTTACAAGTTGCAACTCATCAGAAGAACTTTCAGGAGAAAAATTCTCTTTTAGTTGAAGTGAAACAAAATTTGTGATCTTATTGAGAACCATTTGTACTAAATCTTTCTCTATTTCCGCTGGTGAATACTGCAAAAACGTGTTTTCCATCACAGAGACATTTTGACTATCTGCATAATAAACCTGTGGTATATCATATCTAGAGGAATTACTTATTTGTTCAGCTTGTTTTGTTTCTCTAAACCATGGTGGTTTGATTGGTAAGGAATCACTGTGATCAAATATTTCTGCTTCTACTCTTTTATTATTTTCATATAATGATGTCATGACTACAGAGCACATTTTTCCCAAAACACTTTCAACTATGTCGTTTGCTACTCTGTTAATATGTGATTGAAAAGGAGCTTTTTGTGTTACATCTGATGTTTTAATTTTAGAATTAGACATAAAGTGGGAGATTTCATTAAGTGGAGGAAAATGGCCTATGACTTTCATTACTCTTTGATAAAACTTATTCAAAAGCTCTTCCACTACACTGAGCAATTCTGCTTTTTCTTTTTGTTTAAATTCTCCATCACTCAAAAATATTTCTTCCAAAATAATTCTCTGGCTTTTCTTTTCCAATATCATATGGTTTTGTTCTAGTGGGTATTTTGTAAATAGGGATAGTTTGGTGTTGCTTTTCGTCTCTTTGTGTCCCAGCAATATTTCATTTGATATGGTTAATTGTGAAGAGTAAGGATTATCTTTTGAGTAAAAACCAATGTCTTGTATGGATCTTTTATCATCTAAAATCTTTAAGATACTGTCGACAATTTCACTTACAATTATGTTTTGTTGGAACAAAATATTGTTTGGATATGGATATATCTTTTGAATTTCCAAGTCTAAGTCATTTTTAATCAACTTCAAAATGGTACTGGCAATGATGTCAGCATATTTCTTAAGGCTAGCTTCTGATAGATAAATTGTGGATCCACATTTTTCTCTGTAACTGGCAAAAGTGGAATCTGTGAGCTTTTGGCTGAGAATGGTTTCAGTTGTTGATATTTTCAGGACATCTGTATCTGATTCCATTTGGCTTGATTCATGAAAGATGCTGTCATCTTGTTTACAGTTTTCCAGTTCTGAGATAACAAATGACTTTTCTTTAGGCTGGAAAGCAAGAGTAATTAATGAATCTATTCTTTTTGTGGCAAAAGATTCTAAATGATTAAAAATAGATTTAGTAATGAAGCTAGCATTTTCTTCCCATGAGAAAAAAGCAGATTTATTGGTGTCTTCTTCAGTTATCTGATTATCAGCAGCAAAAACTGACTTCTGATCTCTTGAATATGAGAAACACTCTGTTTTTCTTTCACTTTTGGATCCTAAAAGGGGAGGCTGTTGACACTGTGTTTTTGGAAGCATATCACAAAAGGTCAGGGGCAAACTTGCAGAAGTAGAATTCTTTGCATTTATGGCAAGCATGGCAGCACAGCTGAGATTATGAAGTACAATATTAACTATATCATTGGACATCAAAATAACATCTGATTTGGGAATTGAAAGTTTAGGAATGATCTTATTTGCACTCACAATGAATACTTCAGAGTCTGCTTCTGAATGTTTACCAGTCATGCTACCTTTCAGAGTGGGAGTGGGTGTGGCAAATGAGGGTTTATTCTGACATAGTGTTTTTTCATAAATATCACATAAGATACATTCAATGGTATCTTGTATTTGAAATTGAAGTACTTTTTGATATTCAGTCTTGTGAAACAGTTTTTCAACAATACTTTCTTGCTGATCTAAATCATTCTCTTTCCCAAAACGGTTTTTGTCATATTTGCCATTACATGATACAATACCTAACACTGTGTCAACAATTTGACTTGCAATATTTTCAGAAGCCACAGTGTTATGAACTAAGAAAGGACTTTTCCTTTCTTTATCTAATTCATGTTTGATTCCTTGTAAAATTTTTCTAGCCACTTCTGTTGCATAAGTATTTAATTTAGACAAAGATAGTTGGCACAATGAGTTGGTCTTTCCTGATATAATATGATCCACTGAGTGAAAGGAAACTTGCTCATCAGAATATGAATCTTTGGCTGACAATGCTTTGCTCACTGAAGTCTGATCCTGTTGATTAGGTAAAGCCAACGGAACTGTTAAGATTACTTGGGGACATAAGAGAGATTTAACTTTGGAAGTAGCAAAAGTTTCTAAATTTGTTAATATTGCTTGTACAATATCTTCAACTACTTTTACCTTGGCCTGTTTGTAAACATTGAATCTGGATTGCAAAATATCTGGATTTCCATCAAACATGGTAACAGAGGACTTTCCTTCATAGGTGTGTTCATGAAAAGGAACATTTGTTGAAGTAGTGATGATTTTACACCTATCTTCATTTATATTTCTTCCTGTAATGGCAGCTGAATACAGTTTATGAAATATAGTTCTAACAATATTATCTGTTACTATAGTTACATCTGCTTCAGACACTAAAGGGCTCATCATTTTATCCATTAATTGAACAGATGTTTGAGCAACTGGCTCATCAACATTCTGAGGCATGTCACTGAAACGAGAGTGAGAGAGACAAAGCATATTTAATTGATTGATTAAAGCACCTTGGAAAATTTCATTCAAAAGATTTCTTATAATGGGAGTTATTGGAGATGTAAGTGGTTCTTTGAGTTTTACTTCAATTTTGTTTAAGGTTCTTTCTAGAACCCATTGTTTAAGAGAATGTGTTTTCATTTCTTCTCCTAGTGGTGGACTCTCTCTAATGATTTTTTTTTCTGTATGTGCATCATCTTCTAAAAATGAATCAGAGTTAGCTCCTCCAGGAAGAAAATTTCCACATGTTGGTCTGTATCGATAAGTCTCCATGCCTCTCTCTTCAGATTCAGTTTCATTAAACATATCTGAGGACACTGCATCTAAAATTAAACCGACTATATTCTTAAGAACTCGAGTCTTCTCAGTCAATGGATTTTTTATACTTGTCCTCAAATCTGATGAGTTCGAATTTAATTCTGTTTGAATAGCTTTCAAAATAGCACTTGATACCTTCTTTGCATGCATGTATAAAGCTGATTGCAGTGATTCTTCATGTGTGTTTGTGAAAACACTAGTATTTTCATTTTCCCAGTCTATCTTATCATCTTTTATATTTACATCATTAATAACACCCAAAGTTTCTAAATTTCCATTGGCAAACTCTTCCAGTTTAGCAAAAACGTCATTGAGAATATCTGAAGCCACAACTTTCAGTTTATTTGAATGCACTTCTTTTATGTTCCCTGTTTTGGAAGACTCAGGAGAAATTTGTTTTGCCATGCTTTTAGTCACCTCTTTATTGCCTTTCTGAATCATTTTGGAAATTATACTGGAGATTATGTTGGTACATTTGGCCATCTCCTCAAGAACTGAAGAAAATGATAGGTTGTCAATGTCAAGAAACTCTGAGACAGCTTTAAGTCCACAGCTTGCAAAACTGGTATCCATATCAACATTACATAATTTTTCAAGGATATATTCTAAAATTGCTTTGGAAATGAACTGAATATTAGAATGTAATGTAGCAGCCATTTGCTGACTCTCGTTAGTCTTCTCTCTGTTTTGCTGACCACAAGATGGCTGAGAATGAGGATAGATTCCTATAAGCTTACCTAACATTTCATATAGTGTTTCCCCAATTCTATCTAACACTTGCAGTTTGGCATTCTCTTTAAGATCTTTTCCATCAATGACACTATGGAGAGTACATGGAGTAGCCATATATTTTTGAAAATATTTTTTATCCTGCCTACTTGGCAAAATATTTTGTTTATCAACATTGTCAGATTCATGTGCTACTGCAGACCTTGGCTTATCTGAAGGGAGTGGAGTACTTCTTTGATCTGCATTTTCACCTAATAACATCTCACAAATACAAGTCAACAATGGGCTTTTCATGTCATCATTGATATTTGTGACAAGAGAGTCTAATTCCTTATTAGTGTCAGCAAAAAATCCTTGATCTGTAAGGTATTTGGTATGGTCAATCTTCCTAAGATTTAGATTTTTCTTATTAAATTCCAATTCATTCTGGATAGCATGCAAAACAATGCTTACTATTTTAGTTGTATACTTACTAAGTTGAGATCGTAATGAAGATTTCTCAGCAAGTGAAGGTTTGAAGTCCATTTGCAATTTTGAACAAAAAAATGACTTCAGCCTTTTAAAAATTGTATTAATGATTTTATCATTAATATCATCTACAGGTTTAGGTTCACTTTCTCCATATTTTAACCAAGAAGTCATTGCAGAATCTACATTGAGTGAAGATAAATATTTCATTTTCTTTTCACTGTCAAACCATATTTTTAATGGTTCTTTAAGTGGTGCTTCTTTGACTCTGTGGGGAGTGTCAGAATTGCCTAGGGAAGTCTCATGAACAGATGATGAAACAGAACTTTTAGTGATGTCGGGAATGTAGCTTGATGCCTTATGAAGTATATTTAACACAGCATCTATTATTTCTTGAACCATCATACTGATTTCTGATGCAGAGAACATCTGGTCCATCCATTCTTGATGTGATAGTCCTTGAGGTTTTTCTGAAACAAAAACTGAAGCTAAGTGACCTGAAGGAACAGAAAATATTTCCTTGAGCATTTCTATTAAAATTCCTTTAACTATAGTTTCTGAAGACTTTTGTATTTGATGCTTTTGATCTTGGCTGAAAATTGAAAAGTCATCATTCAAGCAGGGTTTTTTCTTTAAAATATCTTCATTATTAATAATTGGTGGCTCATTCCTTAATCCCCAATTATGAAATGCAACTCTGCTTCCAGAAGCAGGCTTTGTAGACGGTTTGATATTTTTTTTGTCTTCAAAACAAGTGTTTCCCTTTGTAAGTGGATAATTAGAAATCTGTTCTTGTGGTTTTGCTTTTTCATCTTTCACAGATGAATCAAGCACATTTTTTACAATTTTGTCTATCTCTTCATTATCATCTTCAGAATAAAGGACCATGCCTGGAACATTAATAGGTGGGAATGGTCTTTTTGCCCTAGGATCATTAGATAAGCTGGTGCCAGTGAGTCTGTACTTTTCTTCAGTGTCAGAAGGACTTCTTATTCTAGGTTGTCTAGTTTTTTGAGCACATTCATTTATTGGTGCCTGATGGAGCTGAGTGAGGGTATCATCAAGCAGCTGAAGGAGTATTACTGTTTCTTCAGATGCAATAAGTCTCTCATTATTTAGTTCAACTTGTATATAACCCAGTATAGTGCTGACTGCTTCCTCTATATAACCAACCAAAGAGGTCTGGGAAAGAATAGTTGATATTAAATTTTGTATTTCTTCCTTGACAATTAAATTAGCTGCTTCAGGTTCAGGACTAGGGGCAATCTTATGTTGCTGGCAGAAGAGTTTGGTTGTGTCTTCAAGATGCGCAATTTCATTTCGCTGAGGAGATGCAAGAGTAATCAGTTTTTCTAAAATGGCATGTACCATATCCTCTGCAATATCACACATAGGTTCCAAAGTATCAGGTAATGGATTTTTTAAAGGTTCTCCATTTGATGATATGAGATGTTCCCCACTAGCTGTTAAGTTTGGTTTAATATCTCTTGACAGATTTTCTTGTGAAAACATCTCAACACATTTTTTCTCAACTGCAGACTCTAATTTCTCAAGCATATTTTCCACAATCTCAGAAGCTACTGAGCAGACATCAACATTAGAGAGCACATCTTCTTTTTCAGTCTCACATTGGTCAACAAAAACTTCAGCAGTAACAGAAGATAGAGAGGGAATGGCCTGGGTTAAATCAGACATTATTTCTTGAAAAAAGCTATCTAAAATCAATTCAGTTTCCCCTTTCAAATGACATTTAAAGTTAACAAAAACATTCTTTAAATTCTTCACTTCCGCCATGGCTTTTGCTCTTTTCTCATATATTGTTGAACTCCCTAAGCTCTCTGTTTCAGTGGTAGCATCCTTAGATTTTGTTGTGCTTGTTTCAAATGATGCTAAAAGGTGACTATCAGATTTACAATTTCTGAGCTTAGGGTATAAATAAGTAAAGCTGGTCTGATTATATTTGAGTTTAGAGGTTACAGATTGTCCTTTTGAATGGTAAGTTTTTCCCACAGCTGCTCTTTCTATTTGTGCAGGAGGAGATTTTAAAGGTGTGGTTGGTCTCTTTATTGCCATGTCAACTGCAAATGCACAGGGCTCCTCCTGAAATGTTTTAGTTGTTGCAGATGTGTAGCTTCTATATGTAAACTCTTCACTGCATGTGCTACAGAGACTTGAACTATCTGAAGAGAGGATGGAGTCATGAGACACTGGGTATGTACTATTTTGCAACCTTTCTTCATACTTTGTGATGGCTGGATATAATATACTGGTCACTGTAGCCACAACCCAGGTCATTATATTCTGAATTATACTATTCAGTTCTTCAGAAGTTATCTGAAATGTTGGTAAGCAGGGAAGAAAAAAACGGTGAAACAATTTACCGCATTTTTGAGGAATGGTGGGTAACAATTGTTCATATCAAACAATGCATAGGTAGAATACCAACATGGTTAATGAAAAAAAACACAGTAAAAATAAAACAGTAAAGAAATTTAGAATTTCAGAGATT
The DNA here is from genome assembly GCA_963574415.1 of Tarsius wallacei. Lineage (NCBI taxonomy): Eukaryota > Metazoa > Chordata > Mammalia > Primates > Tarsiidae > Tarsius > Tarsius wallacei. Next base: position 9,225 of record CAUYQG010125136.1, on the reverse strand, counting down.
AATTTCAAGTTGGTTTATTTTGTACTAGAGTAAAATATTTTGCATGAGATTTTATTTTATTCACATTCCCTTGTAAGTTTTATTTCCCCTCTAGTTTATTATGGACAAATAATATTTTGTTTAAAAAAAATCAAATACAGCATGCAAATATTTTAGGAGAAAGACATAGTGCTGTGACTAAGCTTAATTTTTTAAAAGTACATGAAAGCATTTGTAATAAAGTATTTCTCAGAAATAGATGCAGTCAAAATATTTAGGTGCTTTCAGAAACATCTGTCTAGCTGAAATATGGGGAAGGAACATAAACCATTCTCCCTTCCCACCCCCTGCTGCAAAAGATGAATCTAGTGTCTGATATATGGAAATGACTACAGTTAATTGATAAGAGTTATTTGAAAGACAACTGTAAAAGCCAATGCTTTATAGAGATTGAAGGGCTTTGAATCTAACAATAGTATCAACACAAACTGACTTAGATAGGAAAAGTAAAAGCAAACGATAAAGTGAGGAAACAAATTAATTTTGATAGAAAATAAGCTAGAATTGGAAACCAAAAGCCAGGAAGGCTTAGCAAGGTTGGGAAAGTTGGACTACTCCTTAGTTTGTGCTGGAACTAGGAATGAGATTTGAATGACCATTCCTTTGGTCAGTGGTGCTGAACTGCAGGTAGAAACAGAATGCATCTGTAGGATTCTATGGACATCTACTTGCTGCAAATATATTTGGGGATTGCAAAAGCCATGTTGCTTATAATAAATTATAGTCTGTTTTTAAATTGTTATGACCCTTAAAATGTACAGGCTGTAAACACAAGTAACTGGCAGCAAAACTTAGAAGGCTGATATGTAGGTCTCAGAGTAAATAATATGATTTCTACAATTGGGTTGCTCATATCCAAAATATACACTAAATTAGCCTGAAGTTATTCATAAGTCCAACATTTAAAAATGTGAATATGTATGTAGCGCACTCTCTTCTGACTCATTTGAGAATGTTCAGATAGCACCCAAGAAAAAGTAACTCTATTCAGTTCTAGTCCCCAAGTATCCTAAATATTTTTTAACTTATTGTACAAGCAACACATAGTGGTATTAAAAGTGTATTTGGAGATGACAGCTTACATAAAATATTGTCTGTATAAATACACTCTAGGCCGGGCATGGTGGTTCAAGCCTGTAATTCCAGCACTTTGGGAGACTAAGGCAAGGATTGCCTGAGCTCAGGCAATATCAGCCTGGGCAACTCGGTGAGACCTCGTCTCTACAATAAATCAAAACATAAGATGGATGTGGTCCTGCATGCCTGTAGTTCCAGCTACTTGGAAGGCTGAGGCAGAAGGATCGCCTGAGCGATCAACCAGCAGGTTGAGGTTGCAGTGGCCGTGAGAGTGCCACTGCGCTCTAGTCTGGGCAACAGAGTGAGACGCCCCAAAAATTAAAAAATATAAATAAATAAATACACCCTAAATCAAATACTTCTAAGAATAAATCTTACATTTTAACAGAGATATTATTGTAAATCAACTTCAACACAAATAAACCAAGATATTCCATACCTACATTTTTATTATTACTAGAGATAAAAACTATATAACTACATTATTACTCTTAGGCTGGCTATGGGAAAGAGTTTACAACCTCAATACATAAAAGATATATATTCCTAAAGTTTTATGTGTAGTAAAACATAAGAGAATCCTGTCTTTTGATTGCTTGCCATTATAAACACAAGCTGGAAAATATTGCCCTGGGTTAAAGCTTTGTATGTGCTGTAAATTCTATAAATTGAGTAGGTGTCTATGTGAATTAGTGTATGTATATGTTGTTCCCCAAACTTTCTCTTTTATGACTGGTCTGTTTAGATTCAGATTGGTATATGTTTATACTAACATATACCACCGTAGCTTTGCCTGTAACAAATCTCAGCTTATAGGGGACCAGGTTGCTTTTGGTATGACCTTCTTAGGTGACCAGGTCTCTTTCCACGGGAATTGCTAAAGACAGATTCAGGTATCTCAACTCTACTACTACTGAATTCACCAGCAAGATCTACAGAGCCATGTTGGTTAATGGTTTCCCATGACAAAACAGGTTTGTGGTATTTGATGCTGTTTCTATGACAGTTCCCTTAATGTTCCACCATTGCATACCCATGAGACCCTTTCTTGAAGGACTAACATTATCATTTGATGACAACTTTTGACCACAGCAAAATCTAAGAATTTACTGAAAATAAAATTTAAAGAAGAAAAAAGAACAAAGAGTAAGACAGCCACATATCAAAGGATAATTCGTAGTCATCTACTTCACAATACGTTTTCTACCATGACACATTAGAAAGTATAGATTTAATGATACATACTTTTTCTAGCAAGCAATTTTGTAGATTCTGTTGCCTATAAAAAAAAGTTGATCATGTAGTTAATACTTGGAATCAAGAATATATGATACTTTTCCTAAAATTTCTAATGATTGAATTGAATCATTTTCTTTAATATCTGAGAGTTTTTCCACAGAAATTCAAAATGAAGGACAAAATAATATTTTGTCCAACTTCCCTATTTTACCTCCTTAGGTATTGGCCTCTGACTTAAGAAGTATGCCTTATTAGTCAGGGGAATATAATTACAATTGTCGCACAAACAATATACTTTTTTGATAGTTGTACTTCTGACACACCTTAGCTCTGTGCTTCTTTGAAAACCAAAGCTAGAATTGACAGGAAGAGGGTAGGTTAGTCCCTTCTCTCGGCTAAAAGGCATGATGGGTTGCAAGGCAACTTAGCAGAACTATCCGATAATCCTTTACTTACCCTTTAAAATTCTATAGCCCCACCATCCCCTCCAAATATTCTACAGTAGGAACAGAATATGTGAATGATTATTCAAAAACAATAGGATAAAACCATATAATTTCTTACCATATTAAATACCAATTTAGATGTATCCTCTTTCTGTCTATGACAATATTCTATCATGTGTTCTAATTAAATTTATCATCAACAATTAATGAAATAAAAACATAATTTTCTAAATTGGAACAAACAGAGGAACAACTCAGTCATAAAAACAAAATAAATATTTTTTAAACTAAGGTGTAAAAGCAAATTTCTGATTTATTTTCATATATTTTTGCCAATATGAATCATTTCTTGTCTTCTTCCTACTTTTTTATCACAAAGATGTGGGGTACAATTCAGGGTTAGTTATACAAATGTTGATTATGCAGGTACCCTTGTTAATGAGGAATGCCTCTCCCTCCCCTAGCAGCTTCCCTCAACTGTCAATCCCACCCCCCTCTCCTGACAGTTTTCCACTACTGCCAATCCCTTTCTTATAGTATTATAATTGTTCAGGGTCCCCTTGTGAGTGAGCATATATGGTACTCTATTCTTTGTTTCTGTGATAGATCACTGAGTATGACTGACTCAAAATCCATCCGAGTTGCAGCAAAGTCCATATGTTTGTCATTCCTTATGGCTGCATAATATTCCATTATGTATATGTACCACATTTTAAAAATCCAGTTCAGCTTCAAGAGGCAGCATGGTTAGATTCATGTTTTTGCTATTGTGAATAGAGCTGCAGATATCTTTTTTGTAGAATAATTTGAGTTCCTCAAAGTATAATCCCAGTAGGGGAATTGCTGGGTCATATGGAAGGTCAATTTCTAGTTCTTTCAGAACTCACCACACTGTCTTCCAAAGAGGTTGCTCTAGTTTGCATTCCAACCAGCAGTGTAGAAGCATTCCTTTTTCTCCACATCCTTGCCAGCATCTGTTGTTGTTTGTTTTATTAACGATGGCCATTCTTCCTGGGGTTAGGTGGTATCTCAAGTTGGTTTTGATTTGCATTTCTCTGATGATGAGTGAGGATGAGCAGTTTTTCATATGTCTGTTAGTTGCCCATATATCTTCTTTTAAGAAGCGTGTATTTATGTCTTTTGCCCACTTTTTAATGGGGCTGTTTGTTATTTTTCCTTTCAGTGCATTTGAGATCCTTGTAGATCCTAGATGTTAGGCCTTTGTCAGATAAACAGTTGGCAAATATTTTTTCCCATTCTGTGGGCTGTCTCCCTGCTCTTTTGATGGTTTCTTTTGCTTTACAGAAGCTCGTTATTTGATGAGGTCCCACTAGTTTATCTTATTACTCAAAGTATGGGCACTTAGGGTTCTAAATAGCAATTGGTTGCCAGTTCCAATTTCCATAAGGGTATCTCCTGTGTTTTCTAAGATTATTATGGTTTAGGTCTGTGAGCCATTTAGAGTGAATTTTTGTTTATGTCAATAGGTAGGGGTCCTATTTCAATCTTCTACATGTGATCTGCCAGTTTTCCCAGCACCATTTACTGAATAGGTTCTCCTCCCACCAGTGGTTGTTGTTGGGGGCTTTATCAAAGATGAGTTGGTTGAGAGATTGAGGCTTTGCTTCTGGAATATCTATCCTGTTCCCTTGGTCTATGAGCCTGTTCTTGTACCAATATCAGTCTGTTTTGATTACTGTAGTCTTACGGTGAAGTTTGAAGTCGGAAGTGTGATACTTTCTACTTTGTTTCTTTTGCTAGGATTGTTTTGGCTATTCGTGGTCATTTATGTTTCCATATGAATTTCTGTATTGTCATTTCCAGGTCTGAGAAGAATGATGTTGGTAACTTAATGGGTATTGCATTGAGTTCTGTAGATTGCCTTTGGTAGGATGGACATCTTAACAATGTTGACTCTTTCTATCTATGAGCATGAAATATTTTTCCATTTGTTTGTGTCTTCTTGGATTTCTTTGAGCAGTGTTTTGTAGTTCTCATTGTAAAAGTCTTTCACTTCTCTGGTTAGGAAGATGCCGAGGTATTTCATTTTTTTGTGACTATTGTTAATGGGATTGTACTTTTGATTTGGATCTCTGCCAGCTTTTTATTGGTGTATAGGAATGCAACTGTCTTTTGCACATTTATTTTGTACCTGGACACTTTGCCAAAGTCCTTTATCAGTGCAGGCAGGTTTTTCACACCTTCTCTTGGATTTTCAAGGTATAGGAACATATCATCAGCAAAGAGGGATAACTTGACCTCCTTTTTTCCTATTTGGATACCCCTGATTTCCTTCTCCTGTCTAATTGCCCGAGCTAGGACTTCCAACCCAATGTTGAACAAGAGGGATGAGAGTGGGCAGCCTTGTCTTGTTCCGGTTTTCAGGAGAAACGTTTCCAGTTGCTGTCCATTTAACAGTATGTTAGCCGTAGATGATACTTACTATTTTGAGGTAAATTCCTTCCATACCTAGGTGTTTGTGGGTTTTTATCAAGAAGGGATGCTGGATTTTACCAAAAGTTTTTCTGCATCTATTGATATAATCATATGGTTCTTGTTTTCACATTTGTTGATGTATTTAATTACATTTATGTTCTTGCAGATGTTGAACCATCCCTGCATCCTGGGAATGAAGCCTACTTGGTCATGGTGGATGACTTCTGAGATGTGTTTTTGGATCCGATATGCTAGAATCTTGTTGAGGATTTCTGCATCTATGTTCATAAGGGATTTTGGCCTGTTCTCTTTTTTTGTTTGGTCTTTACCCAGTTTGGGTATCAGTACGATATTAGCTTCATAAAATGGTTTGGGGAGAATTGCATCTTTCTCAATGGCCTTTAATATTTTTAATAGGATTGGTATCAGCTTCTCCTTTTACGTTTTGTAGAATTCTGTTGGAAAGTCATCCAGTCCAGAGCTTTTTTTTTTTTTTTTTTTGGTAGTCTTCATATGACAGAGTCAACATCCTGGGTTTTTATTGGTCCATTTAGTGTCTCAATGTCTTCTTGTTTCAACCTGGGGAGGTTGTGTGATGTCAGAAAATCCTTCATTTCATTTAGGTTATCAAGTTTGTTTCCATATAGGTATACATAGGAATCTCTGAAAATCCTTTGTATTTCTTTGGAATCAGTTGTGATTTGATATTTTGTATTTCTGATTATGTGTATTTGGTCTTTTTCTCTCTTTTTCTTGATCATTCTGTCTAGGGGTCCATCAATCTTGTTAATTCTTTCAAAGAACCAACTTTTTGTTTTGTTAATGTTTTCTGTGATATTTTTGTCTTCTGTGTCTCATATTTGGGCTCTTATTTTGGTGATTTCGATTCTTCTGCTAAAGTTGGGGTTTTGGTTTCTCTTTCTAGCTCCCTTGGGTGATTTGTTAGGCCCCCTTCTTGTGATCTTTCCGTTTTCTTTATGTGTGCTCATAGAGATATAAATTCCCCTCTTAGAACTGATTTCATGGCATCCCAGAGATTTTGGTAAGATGTTTCTTACTTTTCATTTGTTTCCAGGAATCTTTTAATTTCTGCTTTGATTTTAGTGTTGACCCAGTTGTTGTTCAGCATCATGCTGTTTAGTGTCCAAGTCTTTGTGGGCTTTGGGGAAATGTTGTTGGTGTTAATATTTATTTTTTTATTCCACTGTGATCTGAGAGCGTGCATAGCAAAATTTCAACCTTATCCAATTTGTTTATGCTTGATTTATGGCCAAGGATGTGATCGATCTTGGAATATGTTCCATGTGGTGATGAGTAGAATGTATATTCTGTGGTTGTTGGTTGGAATAATCTCTAGGTATCTACTAAGTCCATTTGGTCAGGTGTCAAGTTTAGGTTCTGGATCTCCTTGTTGATTTTTTGCTTCAATGATCTATCTAGGGCTGTCAGTGGGGTAGTCAAGTCCCCTGCTATAATAACGCTAGAGTCAATATCTGTTTTTAGTTTACTTAGTGTTTGCTTTATAAAGGCTGGTACTCCAATGTTGGGTGCATATATGTTTAGGGTAGATATTTCTTGTTGATGGATTGAACCTTTTATCATTATGTAGTGTCCTTTTGCATCTTTTTAAATTTTTGATAGCTTAAAGGTTGTTTTGTCTGATATTAAGATCATAACTCCTGCCTTCCTTTGTGATCCATTGGCCTGGAAACTAATTTTCCATCCTTTAACTTTGAGTCTCTGTGTGTCCCATGTAGAGATGAGTCTCCTGGATGCAGCAAATAATTGGGTCATGGTTTCTTATCCAATTTGCCATTCTGTGTCTTTTCACTGGTGCATTAGGTCTATTCACATTCAGTCTGATTATTGAAATGTGAATGTTTAGCGCTGTCATAAGGATCTTATAAAATATTTTCTTTGTTTGCTTGTTTTCTTTTGGTTTGGGGTTGCTGTATGTGTGTTTTCAAGTTTCTCGTTGTGCTGTATTTCTGTTGATTCTGTGCTCTGCTGTTCTTTTGAGAAGTGTGTGGTCATTCTTTTTTTTTCTTCTGTGCTTAATACCCTTCTAAGTGTCTCCTGTAGAGCTGGTCTGGAAGCTGCATAATCTCTTAGAGATTGGATACCTGGGAAGGATTTTAATTCTCTATCACTGATGAAGCTGAACTTGGCTGGATAGAAAATTTGGAGTTGAAATTGTTTATCTTTGAGGACTTTTAATATAGGGCTTCAGTCCCTTCTTGCTTGTAGTGTTTCTGCCAATAGGTCTACTGCTATTCTGTTTGGTTTTCCCTGGTAGGTAGTCTGACCTTTCTCTCTTGCTGCCTTTAGGATTTTTTCTTTTGTACCTACTTTGTGTAGGTAAATTACTTTATGTCAGTTGTTGGTGACTTCCATTAGTTGGGCACCAAGTTCTGATTTTTCAGAAGTTTTGTCTTTGGTATACTTGAAATTACCTGAGGTCTTCCTTTGGTCTTTCCTTATTTGTGACAGGTCCCCTGCTTCTCTCTTTAGTTCAGTTATTCAGTGTCAGTGGCAGAGACTTTCCCTTCTGATGTTTGCTCAGTCCTATATTCTTCCCTGATCCAGGCTCTGGATTTGTTATATTTTGAAATAGGGTGGTGGATGCTGTCTCTTATAGTTTCTGAAATTTGAATAAAGTAGGGAATGGGGCACTAGAAATTGGAGAGTACTTGCAAATTAAAGTGATCACTCATTGTGGTATATGTTCCCTGAGACCCAGTCTCCACCAACACTCTATATGACGATGCAAAGCAGAAACCAATGCAAAAGCAATTCAACACAATGCACACACACTCCCCAAAAAACTGGAATAACAGCAAAGTGAAACAAAGCAAACAACAACAACAACAACAAAAATCCCAAGAAAACTAAACACACACATACATGCCTAGTACAAAGTGAATAAAGAGGAAAAACAGGGAGTTCTGGTAAGATGGTGGCAGCACAGGTGGGACTATGAGGTTCTATGAAAGTGAGTTCCCATAAAGACTCTTGCTTTCCCCCACACCCCCTGCCCCCCGCCAGCTGCACTGGTCCGAGGCTTGGAGGCCCTCGGTCCCATGCACTACCCGACTATCATGGCCCCACCACTGCTGCTGTTCTTCCCCAGGTGGCCCCGGGTACCTGGTCACGTGGGACTCCTGGCTCCCTCCCCAGCTACACTGCCTCATCTGGCCCCAAGCCACTGCCGCCTGTGGAGGTCCTCAGATACCGCCTTGTAGAGATCTGGGTTCCTTCACTGGCTACACTGCTCTGCCCAGTACCCAGCTGCTGCCAGCTCCCTCCCTGCCTGGGGCACCTGCCCTACCCCAAGCCTCCACTGCCCAGGGAGGCCCAAGGCTCCTTCCCTGTGGGCTCCCCTGTTGGCTACACTGCCCCACCCCCAGCCACCCTGACCACTGCACTGGCCAGCAATGCCCAGCAATCTCGCACTCTAGCTCACCAGACTTTCCCCTGACCACAGCAGGACCAGAGAACAGCTGAAGCTCAAGACCAGGCAGAGATCGGTATTGCCCCATGAACTCCACCCAGCTTTGTGCATCCTCCATCCTGGGACCTAAGAACAAACAAAGAAAAAGAGGCCCAAGTTGAATGTGACACACCGACCTACAGCAGCCGGCTGTCTCACACTCTGCCCCCCTGCCCCAGCTTGATCTGGCTGCAGTAGAACCTGGGATCATCTTTAAGCCTGCGACCAGGCAGAGACCTGCAGTGACTCACCCACCAAGCTCTGCCTAACCTCCAACTTGGGAGCTAAGACCTCATGGTTGTATAAGGGAACAGTACATCTTAAGGAGGTTGGTCAGATTGTGTGCCTGTATGATTGTATGTCCTAGTTTGTTTGTTGTTGTCACTGTTTTTTGTTTGTTTGATTGTTTGTTTTTATTTTTGTTTTCTCTTACTCTTTTCTGTCTTCAGGTCTATTTTCATTTATTAGTGGGTACCTCTGTCTGTTCTCCCTTTTGCT
>CAUYQG010125130.1:0-13559 GCA_963574415.1 Tarsius wallacei | reverse complement strand
TGGATTGACTTGGAAAGAACAGAATGGAAAAGAATAGGATGAACTCTGTTCATATTGTCAGACTTGTTTTTCTATTTCTTATTTGGGTAGACAATTTCTTTTTATTTGAGGTTGGTAGGGGGCTGACGTAGGCACTGTAGGGTTCCTTTGGTTATATATAGCCTTGGTGTGGTGAGTTTCTCAATTGCCAGCTGTGGTGGTGCTGTGCTGTGTACCTGCACAGACTCAAGGCACCCTTAGTGGCAGCCTGCATGCAGATCAGATCTTTATGCAATTTCTTCACCAATTTTTCCTTATAGGATCCCAACAGATTGATTACCCTGGATGGTCACAAACCACAGAACTGAAAGTCATGTGAAGCATGAGAGTATGGAAGGACGTACGTAGCTCTGAGACTAAACATTATAGGCCCGGGTAGTGGCTCATGCCTGTAATCCCAGCACTTTGAGAGGCTGAAACAAGAAGATTGCCTGAGCTCAGAGTTTTAAATTTTTTAGTCCTGCATGGCCTCAGTCTTCCAGGTTTGAGACCAGCCTGGGCAACTTTGCAAGATCTCGTCTCTACAATAAATCAAAAAAATTAGCCAGGTGTGATTGCGCGTGCATGTAGTTCCAGCTACCTGGAAGACGGAGGCGGAAGGATCACCTGAGCCCAGCAGGTTGAGACTGCAGTGACCACTGCACTCCAGCCTGGGCAAAAGAGTGAGACTTTGACTCAAAACAACAACAACAAAACATTACACACATTAATTAAGAAACTGAGTTCCAAAGAGAAGAAACACTTGTCCAGGCTCAATCAGTAAGTCATTCAACTCCCAGGACAGCAGACTCTACTCCCTGTGAATGTGCTGCTGGGGTCCTGTTCTCAGCCTTAGTTTGCTTTGGAGATACACTTGAACTTTTCAGGGAGCCAGTGAGTTTGGACTTTCTCCCAACGCCATCTCAGATTTCCCTAGTCTCATTATCCACCTAAAGTACAGGATGTTAAAGGATTCTGCCTGTCTGATTTGTCATTTGGCTTCATCTCAGGACTTTGAAAAGGCTCAAGAGAGGTGACTCCATCAACCTCTTGCTGTGTGACCATGAACACATCCTTCTTCTCTGAACCTAGGTATTCCAGTTGGCAGAGTGTTTTCTAGGTCAGACATCTGTAGGGCAGGAAGTACCCCCAGAGAGCAGGACTGTGCTGACCCAAGTGAAGATGGGATACTGTTGTGAACTGAATGTTTATATCCTCCAAAACACATGTGTTGAAATCCTAATCCCCAATGTGACAATATTAGAAAGTAGATCCTTTAGATAATAATTAAGTCAAGAGAGTGGGATCATTGTGAATGAGATTAGTGCCCTTGTAAGAAGAGACACAAGAGAAATTATTTCTTTCACTGCCATGTGAAGGTACAAAAGAAGACAGCCATCTATGTGACAGCAGGAGGATTCTCACCAAGAACCTGACCATGTTGGCACCTGATCCCAAACTTTCAGCCTCAAGAGCTGTGAGAAATAAACGTGTGTTGTGGCCAGGCACAGTGGCTCATGCCAGCACTTTGGGAGGCCAAAGTGAGAGGATTGCCTGAGCCCACGGGTTCGAGACCAGCCTCGGCAATTTGGCAAGACCTCATCTCTACAATAAATCAGAAAATTAGCTGGGCATGGTGGCGCGAGCCTGTAATTCCAGCGACTTGGAAGGCTGAGGCGAAAGGATTGCCTGAGCCCAGCAGATTGAGGCTGCTGTGACCATGAGTGTGCCACTGAACTCCAGCCTGGGCAGCAGAGTGAGACTCCAATTTTAAAAAAAAATTGTCGTTTAAGCCGTCTATGGGATTCTCTATAGCAGCCCAAACTAATATACCTGACTCCCTTCTGCTCTCTCTCAGCACCAGTGCTGGCTCTAGGAGACCAGGTTACCTTTCTTTGAAATCAGCAGAAGGACACTTCCCTTTCCTCCTCCAAGGAGCCAACTCCAAAGGACCCATGATGACATGGGAGAGGCAGGATGCCTGGGTAAGGGGCACACCTTACAGGATGGCCTTCCTGGGAAATCCTGAAGTCTTGTAATCACCACCACCACTAAACTGTTATCACTGCCCTACAGTGTACCTTTTATAACCAAGAAAGTAGAATTGCATGTGTCCTTGGGTGTTAGCTGCCTGTGCATATGTATCTACTTGCCTCACGTGCATATGCTCAGTGAATTGCCGCCAGTTCTGAGCAATGTGTATGTATTCTTTTTGATACAGAGAGGGAAGCAAGTGAAAACACATTTTTGGATAAACTGGAAAACTGAGATGCTGTACTAGAAAATAAATGGAATAGGTGCCCAAAGTGTAGAGACTAAGCACAGATGTGGGGAAAGATGCTCAAAGATGCATATTGCAGACGGAGCTGGCAGAGGCTGGCCTCCAAGAGGGAGGTGGTTTCCTGAGTTGCAAAGCTAGTCTCCTTTCTTGCAAGACGCAGTATAGGTTGCACGGACTGGTGGGAGCTTCCTGGACTACATGAGGCTCCACCAGCAAGCCATATTTGCAGGAAGACAGTCGGTGTGATGGAGAAAAATGGAGAACTTATCTTTGAGAACAGGCCTACAACTGGCTAGAGAATATGATACAAAAAAGATGCCAGAAATAATAAAGCATGGCAAGATTTGTAATAGTGTCATCTTTGACCCCGTTACTTTGGAATACAGTTTGATCTTATAAGTGTGGATTTATACCATGAACCAGCAATTCCTCTCCCAGGTACTACACGATTCGCAGATTGTTAAGAACATATTTCTTATACAAATATATGGAGAGCATATATCAAAGTTTTATTTAGTATCTTAATGAAGGGAGCAAAAAAATGACAAAAATAATTTAATGAGGACATGAGAAATTCGGATTTATGTAATCAGGTAAAAAATTGCTAAATATAATACAAAATGTTCTTGTGCTACAGGACAATAAAACTAACTTTTGGGGTTATGGTCTTTATCAAATACAGAAATCATCACAATGTATCAGTCTTCTATAAGTTTACTTCTAACTGTACTGATGTAAAATTTATAAAGATTAATTATAAAGTGAATCACTAATAAATCAGCAAAGTTATATCCCTTAAGAGAGAGTTACAAGACCTTCAGGAGGCTTAACGTGAACAGTCTTGGAGTGCAGCTGAGAGATCATGTGGTGATCTTTATTTCAAAGATTTGCATAATTTTGCTATATGGCAATTTAATCGAGCAATTCTCACACACCTGCCCCAGGAGACACATCCAAGCTTATTCAAAGCAGCATTGTTTGTATTAGCAAAACTCAAATGTCCATGAAGAGAATCATGGGAAAATAGTCATCACAGTGAAATACTACACATGAGATAAAATGAATATAGGACAGCCATGTATTCCTAGACAAAACAATCTAACAAATATGATCGTGTGTAATTGTGGTAGATTGAATGATGGCCTCGATTTGAGACTCCCTGTTGTGTTATAGATGCACATCTTTCCTATGCCTCTTGCCAGGCAGAGGAGAAATCCTCACCTCTTGACTTCAAGCTAAGCCATGAGATTTGCTTCAGCCACTGCGATGCTGACAGGCATGACATGAGCCAATGCTAAAAATATGCTAAAAATATGCTTGTGTGGCTGGGTTTGCTTTTTTGGGCTCTTGCCTTTTGCCATGTGAAGAGAATGCCTCAAATAGCCACTGATCTGAGGAGAATGGGAGCCATGTGGAGCAGGCCTCGACTCAAATCAGACTGAACCTAGCGCAGTCGAACCCAATCAACCCCTAGATGCATGAATAAGAATAACTGTTAATTGGTGTTTGCTACTGTATTTTGAGATGGTTAATTATATAATAATAATAGTGGCCAGCGTTGTGGCTCACACCTAATTTCAGTATTTTGGGAAGCCAAAGTGAGAGGATCGCCTGAGGCCAGGAGTTCTAGACGAGCCCGGGCAGCATAGCAACTCTATCTCTACAAAAAGTAAATAATAAATGAATTAGCCAAGCATGGAGGTACACACCCGTAGTCCCAGCTACTTGGGAGGCTGAGGTGGGAGGACTGCTTGAGCCCAGAACTTCAAGGCTGCAATGAGCTATGATCGTACTGCTACACTCCAGTTTTTTAAGAGCCCTGTTTCTAATATATATATTGGGCAATAGTTAACTAAAACACACACATAGTGTAAAAAAGTCTATACTTATTATGTTCAAGAACACATAAAACTAAATTAATTTTTTGATCATGCAATTATTTAAAAATCTATAAAGAAAAGCAAATGATCGATAAATATTAACTTCAAGATAGTGGTTTCCCTGAGGGTGAAGGAGGAGATATGATTGTGGGGGCACATAGAAGACCTCAGAGGTAATAGCAGTGTTGTATTTCTTAAGAGCTGGGTACACTGGCTGGGCCTGGTGGCTCACGCCTGTAATCCCAGAACTTTGGGAGGTGGAGGTGAGAGGATTGCCTGAGCCCAGGGGTTTGAGACCAGCCTGGGCAACTTGGTGAAACCTCGTCTCTACAATTAAAAAATAAAATAAAATTAGCCAGGCGTGATGGCATGTGCCTATAGTTCCAGCTACTTGGAAGGCTGAGGGGGAAGAATTGCCGAGCCCAGCAGGTTGAGGCTGTGGTGGCCATAAGTGTCACTGCACTCCAGCCTGGGAGACAGAATGAGACTCCAATTCAAAAAAAGAAAAGAAAAGAAAAAAGAAAAAAAAGTAAAAGCTGGATATACTGGTATTAATTTCATTAGTACTCTCTATACTTTACATAAAAATTTTGTATGACACCTCTTTTATAGTAGATATTCCATTTAAATTGGGGGTAAAATTAATAAATAAATTGGGGAGTGATAATTAACTACATGCAAAAACCTTAAATAAGAAGATATACAAGATGTAAGAGAGACTGAGGCACTGTCCTGGGACCTCTCCCATATTAATCTCTTAAAGGTATAAACATAAGTTATCATAAAGGAATGAGCACAAAATTTAATCAGAATAACTTAAGTAAAGAAAGGAAAAGTAATTAAACAGTCAAGAAAGAAAACTCACCAGAAAATTGAGTCCACCAAGTAAGTTCAAAAATTGAAAAAAATTTCAATCAAATTCGAAAACTTGAAGGATCAATACACAAGAGGCAAATGTGGAGATACAAAAACTCAGGAGGGGATATCAGGGCAAAAGCATCACAACAAAGCTGGTGAAGCTCAGGAGGGAAAAGGCTCAAACTCTTGAAAACAGTTCCTTCTGGGAGCAAGCAGAGTAGAAAGAACAGAGAATTCATAAACAGATATTTGATGCTCAAAACTATGTAAATGTATCATTGTCATATTTTTTTAAATAATGAAAAGCACCTTTCCCTACCTCTACCCTATGTTTGAGTTCCTTGGCACTGTGACTGCAACAGTGTTTGCGACACTGTTCAAACAGCTGAAGTGCCTTGGAGACCCCATGTTTATCCAGGTGTCTGCCCTGTTCTCAGAAAATCTTTCAGCATCCAATCTTCCCTCCAGCTGGACCTGCCTCTGCATGCTGGGGCCACATGAACATCAGGGATCCTCCAAATCATGTCTATATCCTTCCCAATAGAACTAGGATGCCAACCTCCATTCCCCCAGGCACTGCTGCCTAGGCCCCAAGGCTTGAAGCCCCTGGACTCAGAGCTTCAGAACCCCCAGTCCATGTCTGACTCCAATACCTCTGCTCTCAAAGTCTGGCCCTTTACCTTAGGGCTCAATGTCTCTGGATTCTATTGATCATCTCTGGACATGTAGCACGGAATGAGATGAGACACAACAATATGGGAGAGGCAGTCGGTGAGGTTTATTTACCTCATATCCGCATGGAAGCCCCAGGCCGTGTGCACGGAGAGGGACTTTAAAAGTAGCAGGATCAGACAGCCCTTTTGGGCCCTCTGTTCATCCCAGCTCATTGGGACTCTTTGGCATTAGAAATCCCTGGGAGACAGAAGACAGCCCTATGAGACCACTGTTTCTAATTCTGAAGATCACCCTTGAGAACAACCACTTTTTTCCTGTAAAATATGGGATATCTACTGAATCTATAGAGATTAGTGGGCAGGGACAAACTTTCTTTAGCAAAGGTCCGTGTTCTACTGACTACCACTTGCCCTTGGAAAAATATCTTGACACCCACTGATCAAGAAGACAATGTCCACAGGAATTCACATTATCAATGAATAAAATAAATAAAGTTCATTATCTAGTTGAGGAAAAGAAGACAACCAAAGAATGACAGTGCCTAAACATAGGTTATACAAGTTGAAAGGGGTGGCCTATTTGATGCCAGTTGAGTTCAGAGATGTCACATCTTGGAGAACGAACTTAGACAAAGTGAAGAGTGCAATTCTAATACAGTTGGAGTCTTGTCTCTAAGCTCATGTTGAAATGTGATTCCCAATGTTGGAGGAGGGGTCTAGTGGGAGGCGACTGGGTCATGGGGATGGATCCCTCATGAATGGCTGATGCCATTCTCACAGTAATGAGTGTGTTCCCACTCCACTAATTCACATGACAACTGATTGCTTAAGAGAGCCTGGCACGATCTCCTCTCTCTCTTGCTCCCACTCTCACCATTTGACACACCAGCTCCCTCTCCACCTTCCGCCATGACTGTAAGTTTCCTGATGCCTCACCAGAAGCCCAGCAGATGCCAGTACCATTCAGAACCCCCACAAAACAAACAAACAAACAAAAACAATCCCTGTATGCTATAAATTACTGAAACTCAGGTTTTCCTTTATAGCAACACAGAACAGACTAACACAACTTCTTGTAAAGAATGGAGTCCTATTTCTTTAAAGAAAAGCATAGACAGCTTGTAACTACACCGGCTTGGACCTAAGACTCAGTTGGGTTTGTTTGAAGAGTTCTAAGCGTTTCTACCTACCCCCACTTTTATTCTTGAGAATTCTTCATGAAAAGAGGGTACTGACTCAAAAACAGGCTAGAGGTCCAAATTCAAGAAAGAACTAGAATTTAATCAGATTATAAAGAGGAGTTAAAACCAGAAGGTTACCTTTTGAAAACACCACCATGGGTTATCCACAGAAGCAGACACCAGGAAACAAAGAACAGGAGGAGAAGAGCAGGGCTCTCAGAGGTGGGGAGACACAGTTCCTCTATAAGATCCCATGAGCAGCCAGCATCTGATTCAAAAAGAACAGCTAGAGCCGGGCTCGGTGGCTCAGCCTGTAATCCCGTGCCTTGGGAGGCTGAGGTGAGTGGATTGCCTGAGCCCGCGGGTTCGAGACCCACCTGGGCAACTTGGCGAGACCTCACCTCTACAATAAATCAAAAAAATTAGCCGGGCTTGGTGGCTCAGCCTGTAATCCCTCGCTTGGGGAGGCTGAGGTAAATGGATTGCCTGAGCCCGCGGGTTCGAGACCCGCCTGGGCAACTTGGCGAGAGACCTCATCTCTACAATAAATCAAAAAAAAAAGTTAGCCAGGCATGGTAGCATGCGCCTGTAGTTCCACCTACTTGGAAGACTGAGGCGGAAGGATCGCCGGAGCCCAGCAGGTCGAGGCTGCGGTGGCCGGGAGCGGCCACTGCACTCCTGTCTGGATGACGGAGTGAGACACCAACTCGAAAAAAAAACAACAACAACAAAAAAAACCCCAAAAAGAACAGGTAGAAGTTAAGAGAAAAAAAGTGAAAGTAACTGACTGGCAAAAAAAAAATATTTCAAAGACAAGAGACTATGATACCAACTACAGGATGATCTGGTCATAAAACCCTTCCAGAAGGAGGTCCTCAAACCCAAATTCACATGTTTAGGGCAAGCACTGAAATTGGGTAAGTCCCCTGACTATCTCAGTCATGCGCCACCTGCAGTGACTTCTCCCCTTTAAATGAGATGGGCTTAGAATTGAACTGGGGTTTGAGGATGGATCTTCACGTCATCTGCACTTGACCACAACTTGCAGTTGTGGTTGTAAAACTTTAGGGTAAATGTAAAATTTTCAGCAACTTTGATTTCTATAATTATAAACTAAGCAACAACAACAACAAAAACCCATGAATAGCATCACCAAATAATTTTATCTTGGGATTGGACCCATTGGACATATCAAATAAATTCTGATTTGTAGAGTCTAGAGAGAATTAAAATATGCACAAGTGCAACAGCACTTGGCAAGCTGGTAAAGAATCTGACCTTCAGACAGAGGCATGGGGTGGACAAACCCGGCTGAGGCTCCGAGGAGGTGTCCTGCTCCAAGATTCTAGTGGGAACCAATTGTGATAAGGAGTAGTGCTCACGGAGAGCCCAAGGAACTGCCCTGGGTCTTTGCACACAGAACTCATTAGAACCCACAACACATCAGGGGAGTGGGTGCCCTTATCATCATTTTGGGAAGAGAACAGAAGCACAAAGGGGCTAACTGAACCTGCCCGAGGTCACAAAGGCAGTGTGTGGCCCAGCTGACCTTTGAGCTCGGGCACTTGCCTCCACATTCCCTGATGAATCCTGGTTCCTCGGACTTCTTCCCATTCCAGGCTCCCTGCCCTACTCACAGACACCCCCTCTGACTCACTGTTCAGAAAGGGGAAGCTTCCCACTAGGAGAGCTCAGGAAATGGAACCAACAAGACTGTCAAGGACTGTGTCCCAATTCCAGGTTTCTCTCGAGTCCAGGTCTTTTCCGGCAGATGTAAGCAGTAAGACCAGGGTTGCAGCAGGGGGAGCTCTGCGGGGTGGAGGTTTCTAGGAAGCCAGAGGTGCAAGAATGTCCCCAGAGATCAACCAAGTCCTGCCCTGGTCCAGGCAGGAGGCAGCATCTGGAGGCAGCATCTGATGGCATCACAGCAAAGCTCACTGATCAAAAAGGCCACATGAGCTGGGCACAGTGGCTCACGCCTACAATCCCAACACTTTGGGAGGCGGAGGCAAGAGGATTGTCTGCGTCCAGGGATTTGAGATCAGCCTGGGCAACTTGGCAACACATCATCTCTACAAGACCTAAAAAAAAAAAAAAATTAGCCAGGGATGGTGGCACATGCCTATGGTTCTGGCTACTTGGAAGGCTAAGGTGAAAGGATCACCTGAGCTCAGCAAGTCAAGACTGTGGTTGCCGTGAGTGTGCCACTGCACTCCATCCTGGGTGACCGAGTGAGACTTCGACTCAGACAAAAAAAAAAAAAAGGTCACATGAGAGGTGAGGGTCCCCAGTTTGGAGCCAGCCCAGTCAGGCTGTGCCCACTGTTCCGTCATCATCCAATCAGCATCTCAACACCCAGGAAAGGCTGAAACGCTTCTGTGGTTCATATAGTTACATTAAATTCAGCCTTGACCTAGAGATTTCTTCGTAACCTTTCACATGGTTAACTGTAGCCTAGCTGGACTTGTAAACAGACTGGTGACCTACTCTTGTGCCAGTCACCAAGTTTCGGCAAATCAAAGGCTGCCACCTGTTCAAACTGGGTTCAGATAAGACAAACCCTACACTGTAACAAATCCAACTGTTTCTGTTACTCATTTCTGTTTTCTTTATCTCACTTTCTTCTTCTTTGTCCATAAATCTTATTCTACCACCAGGCTGGGCTAGAGCCTCTCTGAATCTGCTGATTCTGGAATCTGCCCAATAGCAAATTGTTCTTTGTTCAATTAAACTCTGTCAAATTTAATTTGTTGAAGGATTTTCTTGTAACAATATTAATTTTCTTATGGTTTTCTCAGTCTGTGTGTCTCACATTTTCCCTTCCAGATTAGAGGCTAACAATGGACTAGGCAGGTAACAGGAACCGCAGGTCTCTCAACCAGCCCTGTGTATCCTCTTCTCTTCAGGCAGAATGGTCAGTGCAACTGGCTTGAGCAGGATTCCCATGACATCAAGGGTCTGGGATGTCTCTCTGTGAAGGTCCCTCTGTGAGTCTGACCACATGATGCCTGCAGCACAGTCAAGCACCGTATGGAATAGAATCAGCCATGAGCATGAGGTCGGCTCTGGGTCTCCTGTTGTTCTGTTTGCAATTACTAAATAGTTTTGTCACAATTGCATTTTTCAAACATATGAGGATTACAAAAAAGAATATGACAACCAACAGGTAAACAGGAGTTATCATTTTGCTTCCATGACTCTGGTCCTCTCAGGGGCAGGACAGCAAGTGACCGTATTCTTGGTATTTAAACTGCACGACTTGGGTCCAGGTGGGCGGGATGAGAAGCTATGCATCCCACACAGCTTGGAATGGCCAAAATCAGGTATTTTATAGGGGAAAATGGGCCCATAGCACAGAAATAGCTCACACATCTGGACTATGAGAGCAAGGCGTCTTCAGGCCCCAGCGTTTTCTCCAATGTCTCTGCCAGGAACAGCCAGCTATGTGTGTTTGACCTTCCTGTGTGGGTCCTTCTTCAGCAGTTGTGTCTTGGGACCTCTGCCATTGTCTCTGCTGAGTTAAGAGGCATTTGGAGAGGGTCCTGGTGTCCTGGTCCTTGTCCCCAGGGGATGTGTCATCCACTCCAAAGGCTCTGCTTTGGGGAGCAGCCCCCAAGGGAGGAGGTGGTGGCTGAGAGCATTGGCAATGCAAAGGCAGCATAGCTGATGGCTAGAGAAGAGGAGGAACGAGACATTACCTTTCTCATGAAGCACAAACAGGAGATGTTTGTCAGGTGTTCATTCTGTGAGGAGTGCCACTCTTGATACCAGGCAGCATCTCTGACTGGACACTGCCCACAGAGCTGTGATGGAGATGCCATGTGAGCCCATTTTCATGGGGCTCCCACTTCTCCCTCCCTAAGGTTTCTCCCACCTCATCTGTGCTCTCTGGGGTCTTCCTCTGAGGCAATTCAAGGTTGGATCCCACACTCTGCCCCTTCCCCCACACCATTATCCAGTCCCCAAGAGCTCACTCTGGCCGAGGAGAGGGTGCCTTGATGGGGAGCTCACTTCACATGTGAGTTCCCAGAACATTCGTACTGCAAAGGCTCCATCAGGACCCTGCCATGTGCTGCCTCTTGGCGCAGGGAGGAGAGAGGGAGTATGAATGTGGGTGCATTTCAATGTACATTGTCTGTCTCTTTGTGTCTTGGTGTGTTGCATGCAAGTGCTCAGCAAAACCCTATGTTAACTGAGTGCCCGGGTAGTCTTCCTCCTCAACTAGACTCCCATGGGACATGCAGGTAACAGATACCTCTTACTGTTCGGTGGGCCCCAATTTCCTATGATTACTTTGTCCTATGCCAGCAAAACTGAGGAGATGTGAAACCAAGTTTGATGTCAGCCTGACAGCTCCCCATTTTGCATCCACTCCTTCCCACATATGCCAGATCCTTCCTTTCTGCTCTGAGTATTTGTCCTTTATCTATCAGGCCCTGTTCTCTAGAAGGGCTGATCTTGGTGACCATAATAAAGCCACCACTTCTTGGGAACTGATGTTGTTGAGAACTCCTTCTCTGTGTGTCATCTTGTGAAACATCACCTCTGGAGCAGTCACTGTGTTCCTTCTGGGCGTCTACACTGGGGCTGCTGAGCTGCAGCTAAGAATCTACCCAGGAGCTCACTAACCTGCTGTTGGCATCTGATGACTACATATAAGCTGTGTTCAAGGATGCTGGGCGGTCAGGCTACATTATGGCCCCTGTGGGCACTGGGCACTGTTACCCGTGTGTGCCAATTCTTCCCAAACAAAATATTTTAAAAGTGATGTGAGACTTAGTATCAAAGTGAATATGTTCCTATCATTTGGTTCTGATTTCTTCTTCCAACTTTAAAGAAATTAACACACTTTCATGGACCATGGAAGTTTTGTGGCCCTGGGCACTGAGCTCACCCTGCCTGGTGGCTAAGGGGCCCTGGCAGCAAGCCTATTAGTGGCTGGGCTCCCTACACTCTCCCATCTGCCCAGAGACTTTCTCAGAGGGATCTCCTGCTCAGGGGACAGAGCCAACATGTCCCATGTCCAGGGGTGGATCCCGGTCACTACTCAACAGCACATGTCTGCCTGCTAAAGGGACACTCTGTGCTTTCTGAATTCTGTCATGCCACCTGATACTGTGTGGGTGCTCCTTGGTTCCCAGGCAGTGTTCTAAACCTATTTCATCAATTTTCTCTGAATCCTGGACTTATTTCCACTTAGCATATGCTACCATCATATGCTGTTTCCTCAGAAGCACAAGAAGTGGCCTAAGTCCTCAAGGCCACCAAGCTGACAAAGGAGGGTGATTTTTTGTGACCCAGAGCTCACTGGAGCCATTTTAGAGCAGGATGTGTTCCCCCAGGTCCTTTCTCTATCACAGATCAATGACAGCTGGAGGGAGGGTCAGACCCAAGCCACAAGGTCGACCTCAGCCAGCTCACCAATCTTTGGCCTAAAGGCCAAGTCATCTTCATCTCCTTCTCGTCCACACAGCCTCACAGCCCTAATTCTTACACACGATTTTCAAACTCTGCTTCCCTTGATGCCAGGAGTTCCTGGGGGTGGGAGGAGACATTTCCCTCAAAATTCCTAATATGTCCATTTTTCTTCCACTGGAAACAAATGCTAAAAGTGATGGTGTTTCCCTTATCAGCCATAGTGGGTGATATCCTCATTCCCCAGGGCATAGACAGCCCCATCCCCAACCCACAGCTGTATCTCAGGATCTCTCAGCCCTTATCCCTGTGCTCAGAGCTCCTTCTCCTTCCTTTTCCCATCCCTGGCCTGTTCCCGGTCTATTCTGAGGAGCCCTGCCCTGGGGTTCCAGGATGGGTCACAGTCTGGGACAGGGCCTGATCTGAGAGAGACACGTGTCCTGCCATGACCCTGCTGTGGGGAGTCACCTCTTACCAGGCAGATGGTGACTCTTCCCATCCATGAAAGCTCCTCTGCCAGCCCAGGGGCAGCCTCATTTCTGTCCTTCCCCAGGACACAGGGTAAGTTCACACTTTGTCTCTTTGTGGCCTGATCTGCTGACTATTTGTTGCTTCTCTGACCACGAAGACTCCACCAACTGCCCTCCCGACTGACTGACTGAGACAGATCAGTCTAGAGTCCTGACTGACCCTGGTGACCAAGTCCTGACTCCCTGAACACTAACTGTGAGATGGGGACTTTGTCAGTTTAACCGAATCTGTCTCCATGACACCAACCGCCAGGTGATTCTGATTGGCTGAGCAGTATGGCCAGTGACCAATGAATGACCAGCTGATGCTCAGCTGCTGCTGTCAGAGGACAGAGATGTTGGCCTGGACAAAGGAGAGAAGGGGGTGAGGCTGGGGGTGGCTGTCTGGTGGCTTCCTCCACAGGCTCTGCTGCCTTGTGGACTCAGGGACCCTCTCGTTCTTCTCTGCAAGGCCCAGCAGTCTTCAGAGTCAGAGCTGTTTCTGGAAGGTTCTTGGTGTGAGAGGCCCATAGATGAGCTCCACGGAGGCCACTAAGTTCCTGAAAAATGCCCTCATCTTTGTGTAAGGAGAGGACAATTGCTTAACTCTCCCAAATGACCATACTAGAATTCATGGATATTAGGAGCCACTTCTCCAAGGAGACCTTCAGGAAGGTGCCAGAATAAATCTTTCCAAATCCCATTTCACTCCTACTCCCAGAAGTCCAAGGCGTCCTGGGGGA
>CAUYQG010125128.1:0-30217 GCA_963574415.1 Tarsius wallacei | reverse complement strand
CTCCTCAGCCTTCCAAGTAGCTGGAACTATAGGTGCGCACTACCACGCCTGGCTAATTTTTTGATTTATTGTAGAGATGAGGTCTTGCCAAGTTGCCCAGGTGGGTCTCGAACCCGCAGGCTCAGGCAATCCACTCACCTCAGCCTCCCAAAGCGCTGGGATTACAGGCTGAGCCACCGAGCCCAGCTTTTATATATATCTTTAGGACCCTTTTCTATCTCCATGATAGAGAGATGCTGTGACTCTGTGTGACTCCATGCCTGTAGAGTATGGCAGCCTGAAATCATTGCAACCCAAATATCCTGAAGAAGCATATCATCTCCAGGTATACTTTTTAAAAATCTTCTATTTCCTCTCGTATCTACTGTCCCACATACAACAGCTCAACTCTCACTTCTCAAGCCCCTTAGAAAATCTCCTTCTCCAGCCCAAGCCAAGGTGTTTCTTATCTTTCTTCCCCATCTTCTTTTCTCTCAATTCTTATCACAAAAGCCCAAAAGAGTTCCTCTTGCAAGGTAAGTCCTTCCACAGAGAATAAAGGAGAAAAAGAAACCTAGTAGGCAGAATTCGAATTCTCTGTTGCAGGTAGAGAGAGGAGAAAGCTGAGATCATTCACACTAATAATCATTTTCTTGTCTTGTATGTATATTTTAATGCATTTTTCTACAACAATAAATAGTCTTCCGTATAATTACTAATGGCTTCATAATACTCCATTGTGTAGATAAACTGTAATTTCTTGAACCAATCTACCATTTAGTTTACTTCCAACTTTCACATTTATAGAAAGGGCTGTGATAATTTTCATTGCTACTTAAATTTTTGCACGTATTCTCAATTGCTGAATCAGGATAAATCTCCAAAAGTAGAGACTCTGAAGCGTCATTTAGGATATTTTGGCTACATGTGTGACCAGTAGTAGCTTAAATAACCTAAAAGTGTATTTATATTTGAGAAAAAGTCAGAGTTGGTGTGGTGATCCTGTTCAATGGTGTCAAAGACTCAGGTTCTTTCTATGTGATGGCTCAGTAATTCCTAGATAATGCTCTTGTCCCTTTGATTTATCATCACATCTGTGTCCCAGAGAGCAGGGCAGGAAAAAGGGGGAATAAAAGACCACACTGTTGCCCTTTTAGGGCTCAACACTGAGGTTATACTCGTCACTTCTGCTCTCATCCCAGCAGCCAGAACTTTTGCATATGCTCATTCGTAGCTGCAAGAGAAGCTGACAATATAATCTTTTTTTTCAGGTAGCCTGGCTAAAAATTCTATTACCAGGGAAAAAGGGGCTAATAAGGATACATATTTTTAAGGTTTTGGATATATACTACCTTATCAATCTGCAGAAAGCTTGTAGGAATTTATATTCCCATCACCCTTGCCAATGCAGAACATTTAAAATATCTTATCAAATTAATAAGAAAATGATCATAATGCTATTTCATTTTGCATTTAATTTCTAGTGATGTTCTAAACTTTTTTTTAAAAAAATATATCTCAGAAGAGGCCACAGCAATTGATTCTGGAAGCAGGGTTAAGTGGGAAGTCCAGATTCAAAGATTACACATGCTACCACCATCTCCCAGGACTGTTTTGTTACTGATAATTATAATCCTGGCTTTCAGGGGTGGTCACTTTTCCTTCACCATGTATGAGCCTACCATTGCCAAGTAGGTTTTTCCTTGGGTTTTACTATTTCAAAGACTTGTATGGCATGATGGGGCAGCCGCCTTGAAGCTGGGGGAGATTACTCACATCTTAAAAGGACTGTTCCATCTCATTCCAGCTAGACTAGGTTCAATGCTATCTTTGTTCATTTAATGTTGCAGGTCTCCCAGGGCCACCAGTTCTAAGTAAGACTAGATAGCCTAATCTAGGTCCACTAGATGTCCTGACAGGTCTGGGAGGTGTCCCCTGTATCTGTCAGGAAAAATTAGGTAATGCTGCAGTAACAAACACTCTCAAATTTAAATGGCTTAAAACAAGGACATTTTTTAAATGCTTATGATATTGTAAATCTCAGTCAGTGTTGGGGGGGTCTTACTCCATGTCACTCTTATCAAAGAATCAAGTAAACAGAGCCTCATCATCTGGAACATGACAAGTCATTAACAAGGTACATCATACACTTGCTCATAAAGGCTTTTCCTTAGAAGCAGCATGCTACTTCCCACTCACATCTTTTTTGGCCAAAGCAAATCATATGGCTACATATTCAGGCTGCCACATGGCCTGAAGAAGAAGAGCCAGAAATACTGGGGATAGCAGAAATGACTACCATACTCTCTTCCCATGGAAATTGGGAGTGGGAAGATGGGCTTCAGGATTCAGGAGGGGGTGTCCAGAGTCATCTTGGTTGGCTTCCTAAGTGTCCAGGCATGCTTTCCGTGGCTCTTATTAACCTACAGCCTCCTGAAAGACAAGGTCTTAATTGCTTTGGACCTTCAGCACCTGGCACATGACAGTTGCTCAGCAAATATTTATTGGATGGGGAATGAGACAGTGGGCACTATCCCTGGAAGAGCTATGATATAGAGAGATCTGGAGGCTAGAGAGCATCCAGCCAAAATGTTAGTGAGGATGGCCTCTTGCTTGGGGAAGTCTAAGTCATCTTATGGAAGGAGCCAGAAGTGCAGGTACATATACTACAAGTAAGAGGGGTGGAGAAGTGGTGAATGGTGAGCTAGCATGGAAGGATATTGACCAAGACTATAATCTTCACACACCCATACCTGTGCAACCATTTCTTACATACACACTCCCAGGGTGTCTGCGTTCACATGTGTATCTGTGTACCAGTGATCCCATAATGCATGAGTCCACATAAACATGCACATAAATACACCCAGCACCTGCTGATTATAAGTCTTTTGTTCACTCTTTTAAAAAGCTTGTTAATGATCACCACCACCTTGAAAAAGCAAGGATAAAGGCCTAAAAAGTTATTAGGATTTAACTCTTCCAAAAAAAAAAAAAGAAAACAAATGGATTAATTCTTTTTTCTCCCCTCACATCCTCAGAAGGAACACAACAATTAATTCTTTATTTTATCTTCTTAATCTTTTAACTAAACAAGTTATTTATGTTATGTCCCTAAGAATACTTTTATCAAAGTAATTCCTAAAGCCTCAAGAAAGACAGAAGCCAGGGAAATTCCAGGTGTCTCTTGACTCCAACCAACGCCCACCCCTTTATATCTGTATTAAAATTCAGTTTCCAGGAAAGCATCTGATTCATCAGGCTTAGATGGATATATATCTACTTTTATGTTGGTTGGGGTTGGGAAGAGAAAAGAGTAATTCTACTAGTTTATAGGACACCCAGAATCACATGGACTGAAGGACAGGGTGGCTATCCAAAGGAATGATCAAAACAAAAGTAATAGATATTTATGACATGTTTTAATTCTTTAAAAAAAATAAGTACACAGGCTGGGTGTGGTGGTACATGCCTATAATCCGAGCACTTTGGGAGGCTGAGGCTAGAGGATTGCTTGAGCCCAGGAGTTTGAGACCAGCCTAGGCAACATAGTTAGACTTCATCTCTACAAAAAGCAAAAAAATTAGCCAGGTGTGGTGGTGCATGCCTGTAGTCCTGGTTACTCAAGAGGCTGAAGCAGGAGGCTCACTTGAGCCCAGAAATTGGAAGCTGTGGTGAGCCGTAATTATGCCACAGTTTGGGCAGCAGAGTAAGACCCTGACTCAAAAAAAAAAAAAAAGTATAAGTATGCAGAAAGAAAAGAAAAATCACCAACATTCCTACCACAGTTCATATTTTGTTATATATCATTCCAGACATTTCTTGAATCATATATGTGTTTTGTAAAAATTGAGTTATACTATATATTCTGCATTATAAACTTGCCGTTTATCACTTTAAAATATTTTGTGAAAACTAAAAAACAAGCCATAGGATCTAAATATAATTTAGGGTATTTATTACAAATGAATTGTAATAAAAAATAGTGACCCACAGACTAATTCAGCAATATTAGAGTAAGAATTTTAGAGTCATGAGTACTTAGCCTAAAGCACTATACCTGAGTAACTACTACCAGTGCACCTGAATCGGCATCTCTCTGTCTGTGTATCTCTCTACCTACATGCATACTTATCCATCATCTAGCTAGCAGCTTACATCACCAGTGATGACGGGCTAGGTTATGCTCCAGTAACAAACAACTGAAACATCAGTAGTTTAATAAGTGTATTTCTCTATCCTGCTACATGTCCAGTGCAGCTTGGGCAGACTCTGCTCATCTAGGCAGTTGAGAGTCAGGGTAAAGTAGGCTCTGTTTCAACCCAGCAGAGGGATAGAACATGACAAAGCCCACCCTGGTTCTTGAAGCTTTGCTCAAAAGTGGTAGCATGTTTTTACTTCCACAAAGTAAGTCTTATGGCCAAGTTAACGCCAAAGCAGCAGCCCTGCCAGCAACCCTAGTATGTGCTTAGGAGAAACGAGAATATTTGCAAAGAGCTCAGGTGATACTTTGTTTGTTTTTGAATTTATAAACAAGTTAGCAATAGAAATTGGGTTGGAATGGAGAGTAAAATCTTTCCTGCTTTGAAAATCCTTTAAGAGGATCAAATGATTTAACCATATTAGTCAGAGTTTGCATCATAAACCATTTCCATTTCTGTCTCAAACTATACTTTGTCCCTCCCCCTAATCCTCTGCTCATATAATATCAAGTAAACCAGAAAGTAAAGAAGGAGCTGGCTCTGGTGACTTACACAGAGGACAGTTTTGAGCTATGCTAAAAAGTCATGTGCTATTCATTCTAGGTGATCTAAAACAAAATACGCATAGTTTTGTTTATTTAAGTAGTTTTATGTTTTTATTTTTTTTCTTTTTAGAGGCTGGGTCTTACTATGTTGCTCAGGCTGGTATCAACCTCCTGACCTCAAGCGATCCTCCTGCTTCAGTCTCCCAAAGCACTGGGATTAAAGGTATGAGCCACCATGACCAGCCTAAATAGTTTTTTAAATTATCCTGAAGAATTCATTATCAACATAGAGCACTATAAGGAATAATTCACACCAAGAAACTATTGTGAAAATAATACCAATAATAATATGTAGCTTTGACACCAGTTTATTTCAGATGTTGCCTAATGACTATATTGACTGATAAAATGTTTGAGGTCTAAGTATATTACATCGATTATAGGAAAACTACCCTTTGTAGCTACTGTATGGTATGTTTAAGGTATTATAGTTTGTTAAAGTTATTGATGGGGCCCAAGAAGATCTTGGACTTGGAGAAGAGAACAATGGACTAGATTATCAGGGGGCACCCGAGATAAGGACAAGTTGTGTATCCACTGGAGCCAAAGTATACCTCCATTACTCTTGCATAGGAGCTAAGATGGAAAGCAACAGTAGCCTGTTGAGTCCTGTTGGAAGCTACACATCTGGGGCAGACAGGTTTCAGCAGTGACCTCTGGTGAGACTAGGCACAGATGCTCATTTAGAACCAATCTCATCAACTCAGCGGTAATTACACATTGGGCATGAGAAGAGTCAAATGGGAGAGAGGGTAGGACTCCAGGGATGACACTTTGCAACTCTTGGAAAGGAAAAAATACAAATGTTTTCCTATGTGTTAAAAATCTCTGATGCCATAATTTTTAAAAATTTAATTCTATTTATTATTTTTTCTTTTAATTTTTTTTATTTTAAAGATGTGGGGTACAATTCAGGGTTAGGTATACAGATGTTCATTATGCAGGTACCCTTGTTAATGAGGTGTGCCCCCTCCTTCCCCAGGCAGATTTCCACTACTGCCAATCCCACGTCCCCGCCCCCCTCCCTGCAGTTTCCCGCTACTGCCAATCATTCTCTTATAGTATTACTATGATTGTTCAAGGTCCACTTACAAGTGAGAACATATGATACTGAGTTCTTTGTTTCTGTGAAAGATCACTCAGTATTACAGACTCTAAGTCCATCCAGGTTGCTGTGAAGTTCATGATTTTGTTCTTCTTTATGACTGAGTACTATTCCATAGTGTATATGTACCACATTTTTTTTTTAATCCAGTCCCCTTTTGATGGGCAGCATGGTTGGTTCCATGTTCTTGCTACTGTGACCACTGCTGTGGTAAACATATGTGTTCAGGTATCTTTTTTGTAGAATGATTTGAGTATTTATTTTATTTTAGAGCTGTGAGGTACAAGTCAAGATTGCATACATAAGTGGTTTAGGTACGGGTGAAGCTTTGGACCTCCCATTGTACCTCACTTCACCTGGATTAAGGTGTACCGCACTTCACTTGGATTAAGATCAGGCACCCTTATTGATGTCATGTGTCCCTGCTCCCCTGGCAGTGTCCTGCTACTGCCAATCCCTTTTTTGTAGTATTATGATAGGTGTGCAGGGTTCATTTATGAGTGAGAACATGTGGTGCTCAGTTCTTTGTTTCCATGATAGATCACTGAGTATGATGGATTCCAAATTCATTCATGCTGCTTTGAAGTTCATAATTTTGTTCTTCTTTATGGCTGCATAATATTCTATCATGTATATGTATCACATTTTTTTATCCAGTCCAATTTTGATATTGTGAATAGTGTTATAATAAACATGCATGTGCAGGTATATTTTTTGTAGAATGATTTGAGTTCCTCCATGTGTATTCCCAGAAGGGTGATTGCTATGCTGTATGGAAGGTCAACTTCTAGTTCTTTTAGGAATTGCCACATTGTTTTCCATAGAGGTTAAATTGGTTTGCATTCCCACCAAAAGTGTAGAAGTGTTCTCTTTTCTTCACATCCTCACCAGCAACTGTTGTTTTTTCTTTTATAAATTATGGCCATTCTTACTGGAGTTAGGTAGTATCTCAATGTGGTTTTGATTTGTATTTCTCTGATGATTAGTGAGACTGAGGATTTTTTTCATATGTCTGTTGGCTGCTTGTATATCTTCTTTTGAGAAGTACCTATTTGTATCTTTTGCCCACTTTTTAATGGGGCTGTTTGTTTTTTTCCTTTTGGCACAATTGAGTTTCTTGTAGATTCTGGATGTTAGGCCTTTGTCAAATATGCAGTTGGCAAATATCGTTTCCCATTCTGTGGGCTATCTCCCCACTCTCTTGATGGTTTCTTTGCTTTGCAGAAGCCTTTCAGTTTGATGAGGTCCCACTTGACTGACACCATATTAATGGATTTACATCTTAGTGATTTGCCAATATTTATTCATTTTCATATTATTAGTCATTACGTTTATTGCGAATATTTGACTATTATAAATTATACTGACGTACATATGCATAAAACTTTGTCTACACTTTAAATTATTTCATTAAGGTAAATTCCTAGAAGTGAAATCACTGGGTCAAAAGTCAAACATTGTGGCAGTTTTGAAACATGACGCCAAAATTCTTTGACACTACTCCCATGGAGAACTGGAGTATATCTCCCCTCCCCTTGAATCTGGACAGACTTATGACAACTTCAACCAACAGAGTAAGCAGAACTGATGTTATGCGATCTCTGAATCGTGATGACTGGAGCATTCATGCTTGAAGACCAGAGACACCATATAAACAATCTGATCACCCTAAGGCCACCATGCTGTGAGGAGCCAAGCCACTTGGAGGCCGCATGAGGCACTCTAGGGAGAATGTATAGTTTCTGTGTCATACCAGTTTAGGTGCCAAACTTGTGAGTGAACAGACCTTCGGAAGATTCTTGCCCCAGCCTCTGAGTCACCCCGAACCTTCAAGTCTTACCAGCGGATGTGTAACAAATTATAGAGCAGAAATAAGCTATCCCTGTTGTACAGGATCCAAATTCCTGATCCACAGAATCTGTAAACACAATGAAATGGGTGTTTTAAGCCAGGTCTGAGTAATTTTATCATACAGCAATAGTAACTGGAACCAACATTTTTAGGGGTTCTTGATATAGCCTGTCAAACTGTTGTCTAAACAGCTCATAGCAATTTTGCCTCCCACCTAGAATATGAGAGCTCCCATTTCACTGCATTTGATCCACACTGACAGATTTCAGAGTTCATTTCTTGTTTTATTTTAAAATGTTTATTATAGAAAATGAATATTCACAAAAACGACAGAATAGTAAAATCCATGCCCATGTAGCTATGCCCAGTTTCATAATTCCTCATTATTTTATCTCATCTGCTTCCTGCCCCCATTTATACTTGTGTGTGTGTGTGTGTGTGCGTGTGAGAGAGAGAGAGAGAGAGAGAGAGAGAGTGTGTGTGTGTGTGTGTGTGTGTGTGTGTGTGTGTGTGTGTGTGTGTCTTGGTCTCACTCTGTAGCCCAGGCTGGAGTGCAGTGGCATGATCAAGGCTCACCACAGCTTTGACTTCCTGGGCTCAAGTGATTCTTCCACCTCATCTAATTTTTTGGGGGGGTGGGTAGAGGTGAGGTCTCCCTATGTTGTCCAGGCTGACCTGAAACTCCTGGGTTAAAGCGATCCTCCCACCTTGGCCTCCCAAAGTGCTGGGTTTACAGGCATGAGCCACAGCACTCGGCCTGCTTCTTATCTGCAGAGCTGCTATATTGCTTTATCATTCTTCTTAAGTTAAAGTATATTTGTTTTTCCTGGTCAGTGAAGACCAGTATTTCCCAAAAATAGCTAGATTAGACACTAAACAACAACAAAAAACAGCAATGGAAGAAGAAAAAAAGATAATAGCTACTACATATTAAATAATTACAATGAGCTAGGCACTATTCTAAATGTATCACAGAAAATGACTCATTTAAGTTTCATAGGAACCCTAAAAGGTGGGTAAAATTAATTCTCAATATCCCATTTTACAGATGCAGAGATAGAGTACAGGACGTGAACTTGTTCAAGTTTGCACAGCTAGCTAGTAAGGGGTGGTGACCAAAATTGAACTCAAGTAGTCTGGCTCCAAAAATCTATATTGATAATCACTCTACTATAGCACTGCTCTTCAGGGAGACCTATTTCTGTGGCTGGTTACAGCAAATTAGTTTGTGTGGTACATTGAATCGATTAGCTGATCTACCATTACTTTGGTCATTGAGGAGATATTTGAAAGCTGGAGATACAATATGATGCCATTTGATCAGGTAGCTGAGAGAGAAGTATTGCTGGTTTCGTTCAGAGGCTTGTAAATAAAAAGCCAACACAGAAAAGAATTATAGCTTAAAAAGGCCAGAGTTTCTGTTTCATAAGGAGTAGGGTCTCATCCATATTAAAAGGAAAAAAAATATAACTTCTGGATTTATAGGGAGGAATGAAGCTGCCTCATAGCTAATTCCTAAGGAAGAAGTGAAAGCAAGTTCTCAAAAATTCACCAGCAGCAATCAAAAATGAAAGGAGCACACTGCAGTACTATAAGCCTCAAAAAAAGGTGGTCCAGGAAGAAACAGGATTCTGACATCTTCGAAGAGTTGCCCACCCCAACTCCCTTTCTCATGAGCCATGAAATCCTAAGCACTCTCATCAGTCCTCTAAATCCACAGAGAGTAAATCTGTGTGCTTTATTCTTGTCTTTTCTGTTTTCTGATCACAGTGAATGAAAATGGCTGCTAGAGAGAAACTGGGTGAAACAGTCAACTGGAATTACATGAATGGAAAGACTCCCGGGCTACACTCTTAATTGGGGAAGGAAGCCAAAGCCTGTGGAAATGGGACACACCAGGGGAATGAACTCTGAGACAGAAATAAGCCCAGAGCTCAGGTTCTCTAATGAAGAGCTCACAGACTCAGCTGAGCCCCCCACCATGCCCACAGGGAACAGAAAAACAGGAAAGGCCGAGCCCACAAATTATAGCACTTTGGGGAAAACAAACTGGCCTTAAATAAGGTGGGGAGGCAGTCACGAAGTCACCCACACTCCATCAGAGCAAACAGGGGGTTTGACAGAGCTGCCCAAACTTGAGCAAGATGAAAAGAATCAGCCCTGGCAAGGAGGCAGCCGTGCCTGCGGGGCTGGGGGTGGAGTGGGGGTGGAAGGAACACAGTCTCACAAAAGACAAACACGCATCACAGCCCACATGAAAATTTAACTCAAAGAAAAGAAGGAATTGCCCTTACCACAGTGTCAAGGACAAGGGAGAGGCACTCAGTGATCAGGGCTTTCAAGAGAGGACTACTATGGAGAGGAGACCTGGAAGAGAGGAGATAGAGAACAAGAGAGTATCCACATAAGACTTCCTCTTATCCCTTTGGAGTCAGGGAATGATCAGCTCTGATTTTAGGACCCTCACATGAGCCTTTCAGAAGACAGCTATTTGATCACCACAATGTTTAGGACACAGTTCTTGTCAAGCATTTAATCCTTATAGCAAATCTATGAGAGAGATACTATTATCATCCCATTTTATAGATTAGGAAACTTGCCCAAAAGCACACAACTCTGGATCCAGAGTCTATCCACTGTACTCCCTTGGCTCTCCTTTACTCAAAAAGAGACTTAATCTTCCTCCAGAGGTGAAAGACCCTTTTGGTTTACCAGGTGGACAAGAGAACTAACCACAGACTGCCCAGCCTGGTAGAAGTTAAGAATTCTTTGATTCTCCTCCAGAGAGTAGCTGGATAGGGAGCAGGAAGCCGGCTCCATTCGGTTACACTTTATTTTGCTAACAACCTCACTTTACATGTAAATAACCCATTGAAATTAATCTGATCTCTATTAAGTGTTAAGATCTTTCTCTTAGGTAAATGAAAATCCCTCCACCAACAGGTTTAGCTTCCCAGGCTGTAGACTACACCCATGCATAAAACACCCACACAGGCACACGGCTTGCAGCAGTGTTTTAACACAGACATAATTATGACTCACAAATAAGCATGGCTGGAGCATAAAGCACTCAACTAGAAGTTACATAAGCATGGATGACATCCATTTTCTACACTGTGGATTGGAGATTAAATTAACAGTAGGCAGAATAGGCCATTTATTGTTATGAATTCCTGTAGGTGGGAATCTGTCTTGTAATCACTAGTCCACTGTGAGGGTATAACAGTCCACCAATTAACAATAAATCCAATGATATACCCAGATGTTGCTTCCAGGAAGGCATTTGGCCTGCAAACCGATGAGTCTAGAAGCTTTTCTCTCTACACTTCATATCTAGTGTTCAAGACTTGATTATCCTTCAATGATCACATTTCTACCTGTGAATGGTGGTGGATTTTGATAACTCCAAGAAAGTACCTAAGTTGTATCAAGCTTCTCAAGACAAAAGAAAAAAGGAAAGATGAATCCAGGACCCTCAGCTCAGATGTGTAGGGGAAACATTAAGTGCCAACAAAAGCTGTTGGTCCAAGTGTTATACCCTCCTGCCTACTTAGTCTCCTCTGTCTTATTTGCTCTTTGGTCTACTCTAAAATTTCTGAGGTATGAATGTGTGGAAAACTTGTCAGGAAAGAAGAGAGAAGTTGATTGTCCCTCTATATCCAATGATCTACTCTTTTGTTTTGTTTGTTTGTTTAAATCAGAGTCTCACTCTGTTGCAATAGCACGCTCATAACTACTACAGCCTCTACCTCCAGGGTTCAGGTGATCCTCTGCCTCAGCCTTCCAAGTGACTGGAACTACAGGTGTGAGGCACCATGCCCGGCTAATTTTTTGATTTATTGTAGACACGAGGTTTCGCCAAGTTGCTCAGGCTGGTCTCGAATCCCTGAGCTCTGGCAATCCTCTTGCCTCTGCCTCCTAAAGTGCTGAGATTATAGACATGAACCTCTGTGCCCAGCCCCAGTGATCTATTCTTTATAAATATTATTACATATTATTATTATTTTTTATTGCTTTCACTATGGTACATCCATCTGTTGGCACATGTAAAAGTGTTCATTGTGAAGATACAGACAGTAGAGTAGCAGTGACTGAGAGCTATACTGGCACAGGTAAAATTCCCTCTTGAGAGATGTAGGCTCATGATCTCATATCTTGAAAGATTCTGGGGGCCATCCCTGAGATAGTCTTGGGCGTTTAGATTCAATGTAGAAGTCAGTAAGGGCTACTACTATTCAGAGACATTGTGGGTATAGACATATTTGAGATGTGCATATGTTTATGGAACAGAAGAATATATATCATGGAGGAATTAGGAAGAGGGATAAGAGAAGGAGCAGGGTGGGGGGGGAGACCCACAGAAGCCAAGAGAGTCTCAAGAAGGAAGGAGAGAGTTAAGAGTGCCAAACATTCAGCTTCTGGAATCCTTTGACTCCTTTAACAAAGTTCTTACTGGATCCTTCACATCCCCTTCCCACTCTCTCCCCAGCTACTGTCCAACCCCACTCTTCCTCAAGAGTCCTTTTTTCACTGTCAACAGTCCCTGAGCAATTTAGCCTACTTTCATAGTTTCAACCACTTCCTATCTACATGCTGAAGACTCTCAAATCTATTCCTCCTGCCTAAACCTCTCTCTCCCTATGAGTTTAGGCTCATTTTTTTCAACTTCCTGCTAAACAATGATGCCTAAATATCCCACAGTCCCAAGTGAACTTTTCATTCTTCTTCTTAGTCTGTAACTCTCAGCTGGACATGCCATTATCTAACAAGTACCCAAGCTGGAAACCAGTGAATCATCTGTGATAACTCCCACATCAAATCCCTGAGAGGTGATACTTTTGGCTCTTGAGCATTTTCAAGTTCATTACTGCATTTTCAGCCTGAATTCCTGCCTTGTCATCCCTCTCCTCTACCATCATTGTAGTCTCCTGTGATTGGTCTCTCCATCTCGAGTCTCCCTCCCTCCAACACATCCTCAGAGGCATTTGAATGCATATCTCACTATTTCACTCTCCTGCCAATGCTGGTTACCTTTTATTTGCCAGGCAGGTCTCACTTTTGCCCAGGCTGGAGTACAGTGGCACAGTCATGGCTCATTGCAGCCTCGATCTCCTGGGTTCAGGTAATCCTCCTGCCTCAGCTTCCTGAGTAGCTGGAATGTCATTACTCAGCCCCGCCCTTGCTAGGCTTCCATCAATTGACTGTGTGCGCCCTTGATTTAAGGCACACCCTGAGAGGAAGCATCTACACACAGATTACAGGTACTTCTTCACCTCCCATGTTCCAATAGCTATGCTCCCCTCTCCCCATTTCAGGGCTAGAGGTGGTAATGACTCCCACTATTACTGGCCTTAGGAGACTGCACTAACCCATGTGGTTTTCCTAAACTCTATCTATATTCTCTTCAAATCACCTAACTTTAAATGCCATCTATTTTCTGTCAGGATATGATACAAAGACAGAGATGGTTTCTTATTTATCTCTGTAGCCTCACATCCAGTATAGTGCTTGCCATACAGTAGGTACTTAATAATGGTTGAATGAATAAATGTATCGTCCTGCTGGAGTTTATCAAACCATGCTCAACCATGTCTGAAATACCAGAAAACAGTGGTAGTTAATGAACTTAGGTTCAAGAGGACATAGAAGATGTTTCCAAAAGCAGAGGCGGGAGATTTGTCTCAATAGGGAAACTCATAATCAATTAAGATTAGAGGAAAGAGGAAATGGTTTGAACCTTCCTAGTAAGTTAAGGAGAAAGGAAATTTGCCTTTGGAATGTAAAGAAGGGCTGAAACAATTGATGTGAGAGATGAGATATGGAAGGTATAGAAACAAGAACTGTCAGCAAAGTAAGCTGAGTTGATAGTATTTGTTTGCATCTGCACATATTTATAATATGCCAAGGCAGCAACTCTGACTTGTACTCAAGAACAAAATTCAAATAAACATTGATGAAGCACTCCCATGTGCCAGGCATTGTGCTAGGATCTAGAGACATGGTAATGAGTGAGACACAATTTCTATCCTCAAAAAGTTCACAGTAGAAAGGGGAAGAAAAACACATAACCACATCATTTCAAGGCCTCCTGGTAAGCACTAGAATAATGGTACATGGAGAACACCAAGAGACACAGAGTCATTCAAGCCAGCCTGGAGGAGAGGATGAGAAAGAAGTCCAGAAAGACATCCTGAGGAGGTGAGCTCTGAGAGGAGTCCCAAAAGAGTCAGCCAGATGAAGAAGGGCAGCTTAGAGTTGGAGATGAGAGTAGTGAGCAGAGGAGAAGGCCAAAGGGGGTAAAACATAGGACCTACATGCCCAATACCAAACACTGTGGCCTACTTGGAAAAAATTCATTATTCTTTTTATCAGTGGTTTTAATTACAAAAGATAACATTGAAATATGGCTATAAATACTTCAAAGAAACCCAAAGAGGTTTCCAGAGTAAAAATGGAAAGTCTACTTTCACTCTGCTATCAATCCTCCATTTCTCCAAGGTAAACCCTGCTAATGGCTAGACAGTTTTCCCAGGTTTTCTTCTATGTGTAGTGGGATAATATTTTGGTATATTAATCACTATAATTTTGTCTTCAATGTCTCTTCAATGTTTTTAAAAATGATTTTTAGAAAGTAATTCATGTTTATATTTTAACTCTTTTCATCATATTATTCCCCACCACATATACATGCTGTTAAAACAGGGCCATGAGGTGGGGACATTGCAGGTATCATACATTTGATTCCAAAATCCTGAACTTAGGGAGAAATAAAAGTATTTTTCAGTTTCCAAAATTTTTATGTTATGCATCAAAATCAAGGTCCTGAAATCGTTGGGGCTAAAAGCATATGGCATATATGCACAGTCATTTGGAAATAGAATGGAGAGAAGCACAACTTTCTTTCCTCAGAGACTAGATAAGAAGCGGAGTGAATGAATGGGACAGAGAATGACAGCGGGACCCGTGGGGCTCAGGAGGAGTGGCAGGACTGGAAGCAACTACAGCAACAGGAGAAGAGACTGTCACCTGGCCCAGGAGCACAAGAGAACCACCAGGGACCTACACAATGTCCACAGGGTAACCAGGAGCCATTTGACTAGATAGAACCAAGGAACGCTTTAGCTATTCCTCTGGTTGCCCTATGGCAAGAGCTTCCTATGAACAGCAGCCAGCTGGACAGCCATCAGTCATCCAGCAGATATGATGCCTGTTTGTACCTAGGCCATTTATGGACCTCCATGAGAGAAAGGGAATCAGGATACAAGAAAAGATGGTGGTGTGGGAAAGCAAGCCCAGCATCCACATTGGGTAGACTGAGGATAGTCAGCTAGAGACCACACAACAGCCTAGACAGAGGGATCACAGACCATATATCTTTGTATACAGGTGCAGATAATTGTTTAACATGCATTGACCTTACTACACAGACTATTCTGTAATGTAATCATTTTAACTTTCAGCACCTACAACAGTGAAGACAAAGTAAGTCCTCAATAACTATTTGTTGACTAAATGAATGATATATGAGTGATCTTTCTGTGCCAGAACATATGGACCTCCATTATTCTTTTTGCTGGCTGTGTAGTGTTCTATCATATGACATAATCTATTTAGCCATCTGCCTACTAATGGACATTACAGCAATTGCTTTTCTGTAGAATAGATACTAAGTACATCTGCTAAGCCAAAGTACATAGACATTTTGATAGATTTTTGACATTTTAGTCATTTTGACTGCCAAATTTCCCTCTAAAGAGGATGTACCATTTATGCTCCTGGCAAAGGTAAATAATAACGATAGCTAATGTTGGCTGAGAGGTTATTGTGCCCAAGGAAGCTTCCCAAATATTCTGCATGGATCTGTTTATTCCTTAAAATAGTCTTTTAAGATAGATATTTTGGTATCCATTTCATATATTTAGAAACTGAAGTGTAGCAAAGTCAAATAACTTGACCAATGTCGCAGATAAATAAGCTAGACTCTACAGTATGTCCCTAACCATGTATCTTTCTAAGGGAGTGTAACTATTTCCCCACACCTTCACCAATAATAGAAATTTGTGCATTTTTGTCAATCTCTCATGAGGTAATGTGAGTGAACATAATTATATGAACTCTAATGTAGATGTAAATGTTAAGATTAGAACTTTGACTCCAAGTGGCTGTTTCTCCAACAGACCTGACTATTCATATTGAGTCTAAAAGAAAAGTTCTAATGTTCTGGCTGACAGTGTAAGAGTATTAGTCAGGGATCCGAGTTGCAGACCGCAGAACCCACTCTAGCTAGTTTCAACTGAAATAGATTTCTCATTGCTATCTAAGCTCATAGAGTTTTCATGAGAGACAGAACCAAAATTGGCGGTCACACAACCAGGAACAGTGCCAACAGGAGCAACAGCCAACCACACAGGAGCTTGTCTAACACTAAGAAACTCTTAGCTACAGCTAAGAACACTGGATCCCATATAGTTTAGCCGTCATCACAGCTGTCTTGGGGAAGACCATTTCTACCGCAAGGTCCTCTCTCCGCAACGCTGTCCCTCATATGGTTCACTCCACCTTCCAAGTGTTTGGTGGAAGCTACTTACAAAGGAACCTGAGAAGTGTCATTGTTAACTTTCTAACCTCTGGAGTAAAACCCAGAATGGTTTGGAGTGAGTTCTATACTGCCAGCAGATTCCACTACAAGTCAACACATACTTTTTCTCCCTAAGAAGTCAATGAAATGTGACCTCTGTGAATGAAAAAAAAAAAAAAAAGATGTGATCTATAGACATCTTTATTTTTCCAAAATTGGCCAACCCCCTTGCAATTCTTTCTAAACTTTAGGGCTGGGCTGAGCTATGAGTGAGAATTGATTGGTTCCACCTGTGAGAAAAACAAAGTGCAGAACTGGAAACCAGTAAAGATTGAACATTCCCAAACCTATTAATAGAGATATAGCAGTTGATCACCTGTCAATACAGATATAGCATGTAGGCCATCAATGCATTGTCCATCCACCACTGACCGCCCTGCTTCTGAGAAGTGCATCCCCACCCCCACTTTCATCCACATGGCCACTAAAGGACCTGCCTTATCATTTGTGCTCTTTATAATTCTTGCACGATTACATGTCCCTGGCCAAATGTGATCCCACCAATCTAGGGTTAGGCACCTGACCCAACTTAAGACAATGAGTGCCTTTACTGATCGTTTTGGATGTGTGATTCAGTGGTAGAACTCAAAAGATATGAAACTATCAAGCTATTGGTATTCTTGTCACTTGCCATGTCAGGGAAACCAGTCTGCAGTGAAGATGAAAAAGGGAACCCAAATGAAGGAAACCAAGGTCATAGAGAGTTCCAGGAGTGTTTGAGCTTCTGGTTCAAGTAGTCTCTGAGACCCAGCTGCATTGAAGCCTTCTTGCAACTTACCATACTGATCAATTTAAGACACTATCAATTAAAAGATGTACCATTATGTGTGTCTTTTATGTAAAATGCACTCGTAATCAAACTATAGCATGTTATCAATCGTATCTATTTCAAAACTGTGAAAAGAAATGTAATGCACATTTTAAAATCAATGAAAAAGAGAAGTTATTCAACTCCTCCTTGAGTCAAAGCAAATTCATATTGGCTTGCTGTGACGTACAATCACAAGAATAACTAATTTATTATGAACTTACATATGTGAATATGTTGCAGAGAAAAGTTTCAACCTGGGAATAGAATAATGTGAAAAAGATGCAGCAGTAAGAACTTCTTAAGGGAAAAATTGTTTCACAGAAGAATTATAAAGAATATAAACTATCCTAAGAGTAATTGTTACTGTCAGTGTCTGCATTTGCTCCAGTATTAACTTAGAAGCACTCTAGTGACCCATCATGAAATGAAGAAATAATGACAATAACAATAGTTTCGCGCAAGGCAATTAAGATATTTCCCTATAACTATCAAACATTAACACATTTCAAATCTTGGTTAATATGCCAGAGCATCTTCTCAAGAGTAGGCAAGTCCTCAGAATCCATCATCCTAATATAATTAAATGATATTCCAACAATCAGTGATGAAAGAATGATTCAAACTAAAAAAAGCTTTGAAATACTACAAATAAGCAAACTTTTCTTTGGTAACAAAACAATTTGGAAACTAAGATCTGCCTTTGCCAGTACAGGTAAAGGGCTCTATCTGAAAAACTATGGACATTTACAAGTTGTTAAAGGTGATAGTCCCACCAAAATAAAGCATGTAACAAAATGAGAATTCATTCTCACAGGTACAGTTGTCCTATAGCCCACTTTTACTTTAAATTTGGCTTATGGTCTTGCTTCTTCTGTAATGTGAGCTGTGAACTCACACAGCCTGCCAGATGGCAGTGGGAAGTCCATTAGTTATGCATCACACATCCTGATCAAAACTGAAAGAAATTATGCTCAGATTGAGGAGGGATGCTCAAGAGTGAGGCAATGATTAGAATTTTCTGTATTCCTACAGAAAATTTCACATAATCATTGTCCATAAATAAACTCATTCTTATGATCTACAGCCCCAAATCTGGGATAAGTTCCAGAGGAACTCCTTTCATGGTCTGGGTCATAACATGCATGTTCCCATGGTGTTCATTAAAGAATGCCATAGAACTGATGCCCTTTCAAGGTTATCTAGAAAAGTCTGAGAACAAGAGCGTAAGCTAATACATTCAATGTTGTGCCTTTCAGAGGAGATCTGTTCTTTAATAGGTACTGGGAAGGAAACAGAGGAATTCAGTTACAAGGGAAGCTTATTAGAATCTTTTCAAGAGAACCAGCTTGATGAAAATAAATGGGAAATGCAGTATATAAATACTGCTGATGAAGAAGATTTTAAGTAGTACTTTGAAAGGGGCTGAGGGGCCCAAAGTGTATAAAATAACATTAACTGATTGTAAAGTTAATAATCTTTCAAATGAAACACAAGATTATGTTTGTTGCTCAACAAAATCATGAGATTGTATTGTAATCATACATTGCCAGCTTTCCACTAAATAGAAGACGTTTATATAAAAGCTTGTTCTGATGTGCTTTCCTGAGAAAAGAAATTTCCTTTGTTGCTTGAGGAGAACCAACCACTGCAAACATGTCCATGGAAGCCAGCTCCACTCTACTTCAAATGGTCTTTTTGACAAGAAGCAAATGAATAAATATTCCTAGTCCTTGGTTTCCCCATCTATAAAATAAGAATGAAATGTTGTCTCCCACCCACTGGGATGTTGTGAAGAAAAATGAGTCAGAGAGAGACATTTCAAAGGGAGAAAACCGTCTTGGATGGAAAAAAGATCAGGGTCTTCATTCTGAAGGTGCCTGTGTATACACATTAATTAAATATATACGTCTAACAACAAGAACGAATTCTCTTTCTGCCCTATCCCAAAATTTTCTGAGAAAGTTAGATGAAGTTAACAGACATTCACTGTGCCTATTGTAATTCTAACAATCTCTATAATCCAAAATCTGAGGGAACTTTGGTAGACCACAAACATGCAACTTTGGTAACAGAGGTAGGGAAAAAAAGTGCTGGGGTCTAAGGTAAACAGTGCCCCTCAGTTGTGAGGGATACATGTGACCACTCTCTGCCCTCATGAGCATGCAGTCTTCTGCTCAGTGGAGCCCTGTGTTTTCCAACCCTTGCTCTGTAAAAGCAACCCTTGCTCTATGACGCTTCCTAAATACACCAATCCCTGGGTCACTCTCCCTAATTCCAGTGAATTGGAGTTTCTTTACTGGGGAGGGGCGTGGCTGGGAGACGTAACTGGATGACATCACTGGACTTCTTATTTGGGCTGGCATTTATGTTCAGCAAGATTGTGTTTGAAGAGAGAACACATCGAAAACAAAACAAACAAATAAAACCTTTGATTTTGAAAACCTATAGGTATAGTAGGTTTCCTCATAGATAGGAAATTATCTCGAATATTTATTTTATTCATTTATTCACTCAACAAACATTTATTGTGTGCCTGCTTTGGCACTAGGTCTCAGCAGTGGAAAGGACAAAGACTCAGCTCTTGTGAAGCTATCACTAACATAAACTGGATATCCAAGCCCCCACCTTTTTTTTCCTTTTTAGGTTTTATTCTTTAATTAAACCAGATGTTCTTGCAATAATTCTGTGCATTCCTTCTTGTTCCACCCCCTTTCTGCCACCCTTTCATCCTTACAGAAATTCATTTCTGTTTATTTGCAAACACAGATTCTAACACTTTTCATCTGAAGTATATTAGTTCCTGCATATTTCTGCCATTGGTTCTGAATCACGTGGTGCAATAAAACAAGTGTGTCTGTGTAACATGTGCTTGTTCCCCTACTTCATTTGCTTCTGTTTTATATTCAATATGACATGTAGGAAATATGTATCAGAGCAGGATGTTTACACTTACATATCTTGGGTAGATATGATTTGATAGACAACATAGACATAATCAATCTACAAATATTTACAGAGACATTCCTGGAAATGGAAAACAATATCCTTATTCTCAAGAAGCATATCAAGCCTCCAGTGAAGGACAAATTCTTTCCGGAGTATGAGAAGAAGAAGGAATGAATTTTCAAAGGTGATAGGCAAATTATCTTCTCTAGTAGTCCAAAGGCAAAATAATGACTCTAGTTGGGCACAGTGGCTCATACTTGCAAGCCCAGCCCTTTGAGAGGTGGAGGCAAGAGAATCCCTTGAGCTTGAGTTTGAGACTAGCCTGGGCAGCATAGCAGATCTCATCTCTATGGTATGGTGTGGTGGCCTACACTTGTAGTCCCAGCTACTTGGAAGGCTGAGGTGGGAGAGTTGTTTGAGCCCAGGAGTTGGAGGCTGCAGTGAACTGTGATCGTGCCACTCACCTCACCTTAGGCAACAGAAAGAGACCCTAACTCAAAAAAAAAAAAAAAAAAAAGACTGCTTCATAGGAAACAGTTTTGACATACACACATATATATTGGTGCCACACAAGAACAGGACTAGTAGGTACTTAGAAGTATAGATAAGCTTTTTTACTGTTCCTAATGTCTGTCTCACCAACTTTGGGCAGAACTTAAATAAGATTCACTCTAGACAAAACCAGCTGAAGGGAAAGATGGCCTTCTGAGCATCCTTTTCTCATTGTTGCTTCTGCTCCTCTCTCATCTGTACCTGCCCACTCTCATTACCTCATCAGCATCCACCCACCTCCAACTTTCTGCTCCTAGAGCCCTGTGTGCCGTTTTTGACTAGGGTGTGAGACCAGGATGCCTACCCACCCTCCACCTCCATTCATCAACTGGATGGGTCTAGCTACTTCTTGTTAAGTGCAGTTTCCTTCCTCCCTTGCCCCAGAACATCCTTCCTGGTCAGAGGGAGAGAATGACTTTCCCAGATAGAGAAGGGCCATTGTTCAAGTAAGAAGCCTACCAGTCTCTCCAGCACCCCTCCAAGCTCTCATTATTGTTCTTTCTCTACCATCATGCTTAGCCTCTTCCATCCAGGTTCTTTGACATTGCTGGTAAATTTTAGTAGATTATTCCAAGCTTAGTGGGCAAGGGGGAAAGAGCCTTGGGGAGTGTAAGCACTCACCTTCTAGCTTTCTCAGATATCACCTAGGAATTATTCCAACTTCTAAAGACAAGGTCCTGACCCTTATTCTCTAACCCAAAGCAATGGCTCTAAGGTAAGAAAGTTTAGCCCAGGTAGGAAGAGCAGGAAATACATTAAAACTGGAAAAACCTTCGCCTTATTACTACATATAGGTCATCCTTAA
Source organism: Tarsius wallacei (assembly GCA_963574415.1). Taxonomy (NCBI): domain Eukaryota; kingdom Metazoa; phylum Chordata; class Mammalia; order Primates; family Tarsiidae; genus Tarsius; species Tarsius wallacei. Next base: position 8,723 of record CAUYQG010125128.1, on the reverse strand, counting down.
CACAAGACCAGTTCAGAAGAAGAAATTCAGTGACTTTCTTGCAAACCATCTTCTTCAAAGAGGGAAACAAATTAATATATACTTTAGGTAATATTTGCACTTTATAAATTTTCTGCCATAGTTTTAAGTTGAAATGATTTTTCTACAACCATAATATATAAGTATTTCTCTACATATTTTTGTAATAAAATGACCTCAGAATTTTTTAAAGTTTGCCATAAAGTATTGGGGGGAAATAACCTTAGAGATTAATTATTGACTACTGGCTATTGTTTCTTTTTTGAACTCTTAAACCATAATCTAGTAACTGAGAGATAGAAATCATAATATTTCTGTCTTTTTAGAATAATTTTGGTGGGATTTTTTTTTAGCAACTTAAGCTATAAGCAGAAAATGTTATCCTGAACAAAAGAATATGATCTTTAAAATTGTTTTCTCTTTTATATCATCTTTAATTTCTTTTAGCAGTGTTCTACAGTTTACATATATACATCTGTATGCATTTTGGTATTTTAAAAAATTTTTTATTTTAAAGTTGTGGAGTACAGTTCAGGATTAAGTATATAAGTGATCATCATACAGGTAAAGTTTGGTCCTCGCTTTGGCCCCCACTTTGCCTAGTTTGAGATCAGGTACCCTTATTGATGTTGTGTCCCCCCTACCACCATCCCTACCCTGGTAGTATCCCACTACTGCTAATCCCTTTCTTAAAGTATTATGGTAATTGTTCAGGGTTCGCTTATGAGTGAGAACATGTGGTACTCAGTTCTTTGTTTCTGTGATAGATCACTGAGTATGATAGGCTCTAAATTCATCCAAGTTGCTATGAAGTCCGTATGTTTGTCCTTCTTTATGGCTGCATAATATTCCATTGTGTATATGAATATGATCTTTTTTTTAATGGATAAGGCATTGACCTTTGTTGTGTAGGATTTATTAGAAAGGAATTTACTTTGTGTATCAGTATCTTAGGGCTACCATTAAAAATTGTCTCAAACAACAGAATTATATTTTCTGACGGTTCTGGAGTCCAGAAGTCTGAACCAAGTTGTTGGCAGGACTGTGCTTCCTCTGAAACCTATAGGGGATTCCTTCCTTGCATCTTTTGGTTTCTGGTGGACTGCTGGCCATCTTTGGCATTCCTTGGTTTGCAACTGCATCATGCCAATCTCCACCGTCATTGTTAAAAGGCACTTCCCTGTGTCTCTGTGTCTTCGTGGGGCTATCTTTTAATAAAGTCGTCAGCCGGATTAGGGGCCTACTTCTTATAATGATACCAGTCATACTGGATTGGGGGTCTATCTTATTCCAAGATAACCCAGTTTAACTTAACTAATTGTATCTGCAATGATCCTATTTCCAGATAAGGTCACATTCTGGGGTACTGGGAGTTAGGACTTCAACACATCTTTTTTAGAGTAATAAAATTAAACCCATAATATCTGGAATCTGCAGTTTTACTTGAGAATGACTTGGAAACGAAATTATGCTCTCTGGAAAGGCTGGGTACACAGTCTAATGCAGTGTTTTATTTTCACGGCTGTATCATTCATAGGCCACTGACCTCCCACTTAAGTGGTACCAGGTGTGAATGGAGCATTGAATCAAGAATATAAGCCTAACGGTGGTAGTACATGCCTGTAATCCTAGTGCTTTGGGAAGACAAGGCAGGAGGGTCATTTGAGGCCGGGAGTTAAAGGCTAGCCTGGGCAATATAGTAAGACTCCGTCACTACAAAAAAAATTTTTTTTTAATTAGCAGGCCATTATGACTCACAACTGTGGTTCCAGCTACTCAGGAGGTTAAGGCAGGAGGATCTCTTGAGACCAGGAGTTCCAGGCTACTGTGAGCTATGATCTCTTCACTGCACACCAATACAGATAACAGAATAAGACCCCATCTCAGAAAAAGAAAGAAAGAAAATAGTTTGAGCTCTTGAATTCAAAAATCCTGCAACCATGTGACTTTGGGCATTTAATAGCTGTAACTCTCTGTGTTAGAAAGGGTAAAAATACGTATGTTTTGCAGAAGTAGAAGCACCTATGTGTTACAGGGGATAAAGACACCTAACTTCCTTGTAAATCTTTTGTTTGAATTTCTTACAAGAATGTACTCATATATTGCTTTTAAAATTAAACTATCTTCATGTATAAAGCATTCGCCTTTATAATCTGCACTCACAAATTAAGATATAGCTCTATTTAATAAGTCAGATCCAGTACCTTAAAAACGTTGACTTTTTTTCAAAGTACCTACCGTTTATCTTAGATTTCACTTGTACAAGTAAATGGTGTTTGAGGCCATTGTCCATAGCACTTCCACAGTTCCATATTTTATGTCTTTATTTTTCTCCCTCTGGCCTTCACCCTGCCCCTTTGCTCTTTTGCTTTTTCTCTGTTTCTCTGAAGACTTCTTTTCCACTCGAAGGCATTCCTCAGAGCATACAGGAAGAAAAGAGGTTGCTGACCGCTAACACAGAATAGCTAACCTTTGTAGCCCATCCTCTTGGTGCCCCGTGTTATACTTCCTCTTGACACATCTTTGATCTCAGAGCAGCTGTGGTGGCTAATTCAGTGTACCCTGATGGCATTGCACCTCAGGTATATGCCCAGCATCTCTCCACACTTCGGCCTGAAATTAATGACTCCCGCAATAACTCTCAACCAATGAGGGGTTGTTAGAGTTGCTGGATAAATGCCCTAGCTTCCCTTCCCTCCCCTTCTTTTTTTTTTTTTTTTTTTTTTTGGAGTAGGAGTCTCACTCTGTTGCCCAGGCTGGAGTGCAGTGGCACACTCATGGCCACCGCAGCCTCATCCTGCTGGGCTCAGGTGATCCTTCCACCTCAGCCTTTCAAGTAGCCAGAACCACAGGCACGCGCCACCATGCCCGGCTAATTTTTTTTTTTAATTTATAGTAGAGACAAGATCTCTCCAAGTTGTCCAGGCTAGTCTCAAATCCCTGGACTCAGTCAATCCTCTTACTTCTACTTCTCAAAGTGCTGCTATTACAGGCATGAGCCACCATGCCTGGCAGCTTCCCTTCCCTTTGAGGGACGATTCTGAGACACCTTACCCAGAGTATACCCAGCAGGACTGAACCCCAGTTGTCCTTAGTAGTAATCAGCTCATTAACAAATCCTCTTCATGAGCTTTTCTTCTTTCTTTTTTTGAGTCAGTGTCTCAATCTGTCACCCAGGCTGGAATGCAGTGGCATGATCATGACAATCATGGCTCACAGCAGCCTCGACCTCCTGGGCTCAGGTGATCCTTCCACCTCAGCATCCCAAGTAGCTGTGACTACAGGGGTGTGCCACCGTAGCCAGCTAATTTTTTTATTTAAATTTTTTGTGGAGACAAGGTTTCACTATGTTGCCCGGGCTGGTCTCAAATTCCTGGGCTCCAGTATATTATGGGTGTGAGCCACCATGCTCAGCCTCTTTCATTCTTATTGTTCCCTCACCCCTGCTTTCTGATATCATCTGCCAAAAAAATCTACCTGTACTCAAGTACTTATCTCAGCCTCCTACTTCTGGAAACTAAGACAACACCTAACAGGCTTTGGCTCCATAAACCTTTAGATATGAACCATTCCATTTAAAACAGAAACCAATTTGTACTAGCTTAAGCAAAAGGAGGGTGTTTATTGACTCACACAACTGAAAGTACAGAAGTCCAGTTTCAAGAACAACTGAACCTAGGAGGCTTTAATTATTTTATTAAGATGTCGGGGTTTTTTTACTTCTTTCATTCCCATTTTCCTCTGTGTTGACTTTATTCTCAGGCTATCTCCAAGTGGTAGCCCCAAGATAACTTAGACTTATATCCTCCCAGCTTCAAATGTGACAGAAAGAGAGTTCTTCTTTTCTAGTAAGTTTAGAAAAAATCCTGAGTTGAGTTTCATTGGCTTGGTTTAGTCTACATGCCCACCTTTGACACTAGGTTCTACCTCTGTGTACATCTGTATTTATGTAGGTATCATGTAAAAACAAGAATGATGAATAACTATAATTGAATAACTGAATAACTTTCACTTTTCCTGATGAATGTCTCACCACCTTTGGGCAGGATGAAACTAAGATGAACTGTAGGCAAAATCAAAATAAGGGAAAAGATGGCCTCCTAAGTTTTCAAGTATTAAAGCCTAGAAAAGAATGGCCAGGCCTGGATCACATTACCACACTTCAAGTTAATCACATTACCACACTTCGAATTGGAGTTGAGAGGCTCAAGTTCAACTAAATGATTTGGGATAAGGATGGTTCCTAGCAGTGGAAAGCAGGGGACAAGCTAGCAAAAGTGGCAGCTTATATATATATATATGTATATATATATATATCACATATAAATCCATATATATCTATTCAGTAAACATTTACAAAACCTTTCTTATGTGCTAAGCACCAAAAAGACAAAGTTGACTACAGGCAGAAAAACTTACTCTCAAGAGGTTCACAGTTAGTGGAAGAGAGAAAAATAGAGAACAATAAGAAATCAATGAAGTTTCATTTTAATTCACATACTATGGAAAAGGAGAGAAGGAGACATATGTGTCAGACTGGGTGGTCTGACCTAGTTCGCTATGATGCCTCACCTAGATATGTCAGGAGTCGGAAAACTTTTCCTGTAAAGGAAGAGAGTAAATATTTTCAGGTTTGTGGGCCAAACTCTCTGTTGGAACTACTCAACTCTATCCATGTAGCTTGAAAGCAGCCGCAGACAACATGTAAACAAATGTGCATGGCTGTGTTCCAATAAAATTTTATTAATAGAAACCAAAATTTGAATTTCATTTAAGCTTTCACCTGTCATGGGATATTCTTCTTTTTATTTTTTTCAACCATTCACAAATATAAAAAGCACAAATATTGTTCTTAGATCATAGGCTATACAGAAAAAAGGTGGGCCCGATTTGGCCCAGTGACCAGTTTGCCCATCCCTGACCTAGATTATTGGCAAAGTCCTAACCCCTCCAATGCAATCTCCCTACTGTAGCCAAAGGAATCCTTCTTAGATCAGATGTTATTGTGTCACACATCTGTGTGCAATTTCTTAATGATATTTCATAGCTCTCAGGATAAAATCCAAATGTCTTGATAATTGTTTATACGAGTCTTCAGGGCTCTCTCATGAACCACTTTCTTTTCCTCTGAAAAGCCATGTTTTCCATATTCCCTGCTCCCACCTCTTATTAGCTAAATAACTCCTACTCATTCTCCTACCATTAGGTCCTCCAGGAAGTCTTCCTAGGCTCTCCCCCAATCCTGGGTTAGGTATCCTTATACAATGTTACTACTGTATATTGCCTCACATCACAGTACTCAGTATGTATTATTATTAATATTATATATTATAATATGTAATTATGTTGTTATTATAATTCCCTGTTTGCTAGCCTATGTCTTCAAGCTTGATGAAAGCACCTTTAAGTCTATCTGTTTCTCACACTTTTAAAAATTCAATTTAATTTTTTTTAACCTTAAAGATATGGGGTACAATTCAGGATTAAGTATACAAGTGGTCATCATACAGGTAAAGTTTGGGCCTCCCTTGGGTCCCCACCTCACCTGGTTTGAGATCAGGTACCCTTATTGATGTTGTGCCCCCTTCCCCTCCCTCCCCTGGCAATATCCCATATTGCCAATCCCTTTCTTACAGTATTATGGTAAATGTTCAGGGTCTGCTTATAAGTGAGAACTTGTGATACTCAGTTCTTTGTTTCTGTGATAGATCACTGAGTATTATTGACTCTAAATCCATCCAAGTTGCTGCGAAGTTCATATGTTTGTTCTTCTTTATAGCTCCATAATATTCCATCATGTATATGTACCACATTTTTTTTATTCATCCCAGTTTCAATGGGCAGCACGGTTGGTTCCATGTTTTTGCTACTGTGAATTGTGCTGCAATAAACATGTGTGCTGTTTCTCACCTATATCCACAATTCCTAAATCAGCATCTGTCACAAAGTAGACACCCATAAAAACATTGATTGGATAAGTGAGTAACATTGGGGAGGGGGTGACCTGAGGAGGTGTCACAAAGGAGGCATTTCCTCAGCTGAGTCCTAACAACAAGCAATAATTTACCTTTAATAGGGGAGTGATAGGCACTTTCAGGCAGAGTAACAGCTATATCTGACATGGAAGTGGAAGAGCGCATTTGAGGAACTCCAGATAGTTTGGTATGACTGGAGTGTATGTTGCCTGTTGGAAAAAGATGTGAAATAGGAATAGAGAGATAGCCTGAGAACTTGTAGGCTAAGGCAAGAAATTTAGTCTTAATTCTTTAGGTAATGGGGAACCTCCAAAAGACAAAGTTTGTTGGATTTACATTTTAGAAAGTTTAGAAAGATCTAATTGCCCATGTAGATAGTCTAGATCCAATTAAAGTATCTTGGATAAAGTAGACAAGATCATTTTGGCAGTAGAGTTGGCTGGAGTTTGATGCCAACTTCACATTAGGAGATAAATTTGGAGTCTGCAGCAACGGTTCATATATGAAATAAGGGCCGCATGAATTAAGAAAATGTTCATGGAAGCAAAGTGGAAGTATGTATATGAAACTCAGAAAAAAAAATGGTTGAATTGGAAATAAGAATTGGAAGAAGACACAGTCTATAGACATATGCTATCCAACACAGTAGTTTACATGTGGCTATTTAAATTTGAATTTAAATTAATTAAAATTAAATAGAATTTTAAAGTTCTGTTCATTGGTCATACTAGCTATATTTCATATGCTCATTAGCCACATGTAGCTAATGTGTGCCATATTGGACAGTGCAGAAATATAGAACATTTCCATTATTGTGGAAAGCTCAATTTGGGCCAGGCTCAGTGGCTCAGCTTGTAATTCCAGCACTTTGGGAGGCCAAGGTGGGTGGATTGCTGAACCCTCAGCTTCGAGACCCGCCTGGGCAACTTGGCGAGACCTCGTCTCTACAATAAATAAAAAATTAGCTGGGCATGGTAGCGCACCTGTAGTTCTGGCAACTTGGAAGGCAGAGGCAGAAGGATTGCTGGAGGCCAGCCGGTTGACGCTGGGGTGGCCATGCACTCCAGCCTGGGTGACAGAGTGAGACTCAAACTCAAAAAAAAAAAAAAAGAAAAGAAAAGAAAGAAAGAACGCTCAGTTTGACAATACTACATAAACTGTATTTAAAGTTGTGGCTAAGGTCAAGATTGTACAGGAAGTTCTTCAAAAAGTTAAATATAGAATTACAATATGACCTAGAAATTCCTCTCTTAGGTATCCATCATCCGAAGGAATTGAAAGCAGGGGCGTGAACAGAAACTTGTTATATACCAATGTTCATAGCAGAATTATTCACAATAGTCAAAAGGTGGAAACCACCCAAGAATCCATCAACAGATGAATGGATAAACAAAATGTGGTGTGTACATACACAGGGGAATATTATTCAGCCTTAAAAAGGAATGGAATTTTGATACATAGGCATATCTCAGAGATATTGTGGGTTTGGTTCCAAACCACTGCAATAAAGCAAATATTGCAATAAAGCGAGTCACAGAATTTTTTTGGTTTCCCAGTGCATATAAAAGTTTTGTTTGCACTGTACTACAGTCTATTAAATGTGTAGTCACATTATGCCTAACAAAATGCACATACATTAATTAAAAATACTTTATTGCTAAAAAATAATAATCATCTGAGCCTTCTGCGAGTTGCAATCTTTTTGCTGGTAGGTTGAGGAGGGTCTTACCTTGACATTGGTGGCTACTGGCTGATCAGGATGATGGTTACTGCAGGTTGGGTAACTGTGGCAATTTAAAAAAATAAGACAACAATGAAGTTTGCTGCACCAATTGACTCTTCATTTCATGAAAGATTTCTCTGTAGCATGCAATTCTGTTTGATAGCATCATATCCATACTAGAACTTTCAAAATTGGAATCAATCCTCTCAAACTTTGCCACTGCTTTATCAAACAAGTTTATGTAATATTCCAAATCCTTTGTTGTCATTTAAACAATGTTCACAGTCTCTTTGCCAAGAGTATATTCCATCCTCAAGATACCACTTTCTGTGCTCATCTATAAGACTCAACTTCTCATCCATTCAAGTTTGAACATGAGATTGCAGGAATTTAGTTACATATTAAACATATTAAGACTCTACTTCTAATTCTAGTTCTCTTGTTACTTGCACCACATTAGTAGTTATTTCCTACACTGAAGTCTTGAACCCTTCAAAGTCATCCATAAGTGTTGGTATCAACTTCTAAACTCTTGTTAATGTTAATATTTTGATTTCCTCCCATGAATCACAAATGTTCTTAATGACATCCAGAATGGTAAATTCTTTCCAGAAGGTTTTACATTTATTTTTCCCAGATCTATCAGAGGAATCACTATCTATGACAGCTATAGGCCTACAAAATATAATTCTTAAATAATAAACCTTGAAAGTCAAAATGACTCCTTGATCCATGGGCTGCAGAACAGATATTGTATCAGCAGGCATGAAAACAGTATTAAGCTCCTTGTACATCTTCCTCAGAGCTCTTGAGTGTCCAGGAGCATTGTCAATGAACAGTAATATATTTGAAAGAAATGTTTGTTCTAGACACTTCTCAAAGGAAGACATCCGAGCAGCCAACAGACACATGAAGAAATGTTCAACCTCACTAATCATCAGGGAGATGCAAATCAAAACCACTCTGAGATACCACCTAACTCCAGTCAGAATGGCAATTATCAATAA
>CAUYQG010125127.1:0-30114 GCA_963574415.1 Tarsius wallacei | reverse complement strand
GTTGGAGTCTCACTCTGTCGCCCAGACTGGAGTGCAGTGGCCGCTCCCGGCCACCGCAGCCTCGACCTGCTGGGCTCCGGCGATCCTTCCGCCTCAGCCTTCCAAGTGGCTGGAACTACAGGCGCGCGCTACCACGCCCGGCTAATTTTTTGATTTATTGTAGAGATGAGGTCTCACTTGCCCAGGCGGGTCTCGAACTCACGGGCTCAGGCAATCCACTCACCTCAGCCTTCCAAAGGCGCGGGATTACAGGCTGAGCCACCGAGCCCGGCTTCTGCTGTCTTTAATAAACAAAGTTGGTGTTTTATGTCTCCCTTCTAATGCAAAGCTGTTGACCTTCCCAGGTACCTGGTACTCTTATGCCAAGCCTGGATCACCATTCTCCCCCAGATACAACTGTGCTCAGGCTTGTTCTCCTTTTTCAAAGTTTCTCATGAAGAGGGTTATCTATTGCTTTCCACCTAGGGCCCTGTCTTCCTTTAGGAGATAACTACCCAAAGTAATAGCAGTTCTATACTCTGGGCAAAATATGATGCATTCATCTTTGGTTCTTCTTGGATAATACCTTCCCTTTATGACAGCTTTCCAAAAGCAAGTTCTTCACCAGGATTGACTCGGATGCCAGGGATTTGAGGTTCCTTGAAGGGAGAGATATGGGGAGCTTTTAAAGGTTTTCTAAATGCGCCAATCAGGTCTCTTGGGTTGGCAAGTAAAGGGAGTCTTACATAAGGAAAACAGGGTATACTAGCAAAACACTGAAGTGTCGGGGAGGAAAACCACCTTCTCTACTTTCCTAGGTTCCTAGCTGGGACCTGTGAACTAAACTGATAAAAGACAGATTAACAAGAGGAAAACAGAGTTTATTAACATGTGCCGTGTATAAATACATAAGAGAAACTCATGAGGAATAACTCAAAAGAGTGACTAGAACCTGGGCTTAAACAGCATTGAACAAAGAACAATACATTTGTAGAGAAGACAAAGGAAAAGGTTTTAGGTTTCAAGAAAACTATGGGAATGTAAATATACAGGGGAAACAAATGGAACAGGATTTGTTTGTGAAGGTCCATTTTGGCACCAACTTTCCTCTTTCTTTTTTCTTTTCTTACTTTTTGTTTTGAATAACAAGAGACTTTATTGATGCTGCATAGCAAGGTGGGTCTCCCTAGCCCACCCCCCATTCTTCAAGGGAGTCTGGTGTGGAAACTGTGAGGAGGGAAGATTGTCAGGGTGGTGGGGACTCAGTGTGGTAGGGACTCACCAGCAGCAGAAGGCTTCTCCCTTCCTCTCATGCTCTCACTGAGGTTGGTGTTCCAGGGGACTTTTACTCCCTGTAGGCCATGTGGAACATAAGGTGTCCCCCCGCCCCGTGGATATAGCCAGTCATTGCCATAAGAGGAAATGAGCTTGACAAAGTGGCCATTGAGAGTAATGCCAGCTCCAGCATCCAAGATGGAAGAGTGAGTGTCATTGTTGAAGTTGGAAGAGACAACCTGGCACTGAGTGTAGCCCAGGATGCCCTGGAGGGGCCTATGGATGCTTACTTCACCACTTCCTTGATGTCATCATTTTTGACAGGTTTCTCCAGACACCAGGTCAGGTCCATAATTGACATGTTAGCAGTGGGCACTTAGAAGGCTATGCCTGTGAGCTCCCTCATCAGCTCAGGGATGACCCTGCCCATAGCCCTAGCAGCACCAGTAGAGGCAGGGAGGATGTTCTGGAGAGCCCCACAGTCATCACACCAGTATCCCAGAGGGACTATCCATGGTCTTCTGAGTGGCAGTGATGGCATAAACTGTGGCCATGAGTCCCTCTATCATGCCAAAGTTGTCATGAATGACCTTGGCCAGGGGGACTAAGAAGTTGATGGTGTAGGAGGCACTGCTGATGATTGTGAGATTGTTTTTGTCATTCTCATGGTTCACACCCATCACAAACATGGAATGGGCAGCAAAGGGGGCAGTGATGATGACCCTTCTGGATTTCCTCTAAGTGAGCCCCCCAGTCTTCTCCAAGGTAGTGCAGATGCCACTGGACTCCACAACATAATCGGTGCCAACATCCCCCCATTTGATTTTGGGAGCATCTGGCTTCTAAAAGATGGTGATGGTATTTTTCATTGATGACAAGCTACATGTTCTCATCCTTTATGGTGCCATGGAACTTGTGGAATCATACTGGGACATGCAGACCATGGAGTTGAGGTCAATGATGGGGTCATTGATGGCGACAATGTGCACTTTGCCAGAGTTAAAAGCAGCCTTGGTGACCAGGTGCCCAACATGGCCAAATCCCTTACTTCAGCTTTCACTTTCATCATGGTATCTCAGGTGTGACTGATGCTGCACAAGAAGATGTGGCTATCTGTCAAATGGGAGGAGCAGAGAGCCTCCATCTTCATGGCCATAAATCTTCTTCAGGAAAGGGGATTTATGGCAATCATTTCTCAGAAGTTTCTGCTTTAGTCAGATAAGGGAAGCTCTGGGAAGGACTCTTTGTACATCTGTTGAATCTCAAATGCCTTTAGCTCAAAGTGGCATATTTTGGGTGGCATATTTTGATCCCCTAGATAAACATGGGGGTGGGGGAATGGATGAACACAGCTTCATGGAACATAGAATACAGCACTTTAAATGAATTACAGCTGTTTCTCAGCATAGTTAGATCCCCAAAACAACATTGGATGAAAAAGGCAAGTTGCGGAAGTATCTATATAATTTGATAAAATTATGAAGTTTAAGATTCTGTAAAAAAAGATGTAAGGATACAAAAATAGGTAGTAAAAATATAGCATTATGTATGGGCATGCTAACTACTGAATTTATGATGATAATTATGTTTGAGTAAGAGGAAAAGAATCAGGCCAGGGAGGAGCATGTGGGTGCCTCAAACCTGTCTTTAATGTTTAATGCTTGTACTGAAACACCTAATGTATGATGCTTAACACACTTGGTAAAACTGGATATGCATCATAATATTCTCTACTCAGATGTATGTCTATTGGCTCACATCACAGAAAGATCTATGATTATCTAATTGTGAGTCTGGCTCAATCCAGAGGATCAAATGGTGTTGTCAGGCACTGTCTCCCTCCAGCCCTTGACTCTACTTTCTTCTCTCTGGATTCTATTTTTTTTTCCTTTTCCTTTTTTTAAAAAAATATTTATGAGTATTCTTTAATATAGAGATGAGGTCTCACTATGTTGCCCAGACTGGATTCTCCAGCCTTGGCTTCCCAAAGTGCTGAGATTACAGGCATGCACCACCATGCTCAGTCTCTCTGGGTTCTTTATCTGGCTAGCTGGAGGGCTTCTAGTACCTCTAGGGTCCTGTGTTAACTTTTTGGCATTTCTTTGCAAAAGGGACTTCTCTCTTCTGACAGTTTTAGCAGGAGCCTTAGAATTCTAGCCCATTGAATCACATGCCCACCTATGAATTACATCACTCTGACTAGGGGAGTGAGCTGGTTAGTGGAACCTCGGTTATGAGCACTCCCCAGAATTGGTGAGATAGGAGATCGACTTCTTTCAAATGACATTAAGGGAGAGGTTTCCCGAGGAAAATAGGAGTGCTAACTGAAGAAGGGGAAATAAATTTGGAGTAATTAGAAACAATGTAATCTATTCTTCTATAAAGAATTGCCTGTATGTGACATCAGTACTTATCTTGGAGCAATACCTGCTGTGCTGCCCCATCTCTAAGTGATAGTGACTTACAAGAAAATTGGTCTCACTTCAGTATGTATCCATACATACAAACTCATAAACTGCCAGAAAATAGAATTGAATGATATATAAAGGAATAATTTACCAAGATGAATCATGAAAATCTTAGGATAGAATAACATAAAATCCAACATAATACATCACACTAATAAATTATGAGAAATAAGCCACAGGTGAAATTCTACAGACATTCCCATTAAAATAAGAAAGAAGAAAAAAATGATGCTTGTTATTGTCACCATTGTATAATTTTTTTCCCAAAATGCTAGTCAATGCATTAAGAAAAAAGGCAGACAAAAAGTGTCATAAATAGAAGGTGAGAGAATTGTTCTACCAACAAAAGGCCAAAACTAACAGAGATGGATAGATTCAGTACAGTTTGATAGCAAGGAGAACCTGATTTAAAAGACAGGCTTGCTTTGGAATGTGAACAATATGAGTGTCAGGTACAGAGCCAGGTGTTCTAAGAATTATCCAATCTAGAGAAAAAGAACAGGACACAGCCCACAGGCAATGGGGCTGGCAGGAATGAAGTTGGAAACAGGTCCACCTAGCTGACTTAATCCACAGAGCCATAAAACCCTGACACCATGAGCAGAGAAGCCCTGAGTTTCCCAAGGTTCTGGGTGGAAGAGTCAGGTGGGGGTCCAGACTCTCCATGGTGTGTGTTTGCCAACACCTCCTGCTTGCCATAAGTACCCATATGTGAGGGCAGCAGGGCAAGAGATTTTGATATGCTGCTGGGTTGGCTCATCAGGCCAGGGAGAGGGCAGACAGCCTATTCCTAAATGGATAATCCTTTGGCAATATAACTGGGCTGATGGGTTGAAAATAGCATGGGACAGACCCTGCCACTATCCACTAGGTGTATCAAGGATTGTGAACGACATCTACATTATGATGTTTTAAATGCATTAATCAGAGACAATCTGCTCAAATTTGGGCTTTTGACATGGTAGATTATTTTTTGTTATTCAGTAGATCTAGCTCCGGACTGGAAAGCCAGAAATCCCAAACCTGAAAGCCACTGGTGAAAGGGCCCAGTTTAGGATAAGATGGAATAAATACACTCCACTCTCTCTCTCACTGAATGAAGCTATAAAACCTGGAAAGAATGTAAGGTGTCCTACTTGAGGACTCTGAAAAGTAAATAGTAGCATATGGCTTGGGAAAGAAGACTACAATTTGAATATGAAATTGAGTTTTCCTTTCTTCTCCTTTCTCTGATGTCTCCCAGCTTAAGCTAAGAGCCGTAGAGCACAGAGAAAGCTCCAGAAGTTCTCCGGTTGTAACTTGAGGAGAGGGAAAGGCAACCCCTATGTCCATCAGAGTGTGGAAATCTAGTTTTTTTTCATTTATTCTCTTTGTTTTCCTGTGCCCAACTCCCAAGCAATTCTGTGACAGCAACAGCAGCCAGTGGCGGCAGGAGCCTGCAGTAGGCAAAACTCGTAGGGAGAAAAACCATCCTTTCTGCTCAGTGGAGTTGTGGTTTCAAGATATTGTAGCCAATACCCATGGGATTTCTATTGATGACAAGCTACCTATTCTCATCCTTGTTAGTGACATGGAATTTGCTATGGGTAGAATCACACTGAAACATGCAAATCGTGGAGTTGAGGTAAATGAAGGGATCATTGATGGCAAAGACACAGGTGCCCAATATGGCCAAATCCCTTATTCCAGCCTTCACCTTCACCATGGTGTCTCAGGTGCGGCTGACTGTCAAATGGGAGAAGCAGAGAGCCTCCATCTTCATGGTCATAAATCTTCAGGAAAGGGGATTTGTGACAGTCATTTCTCAGACGTTTCTGCTTTTAGTCAGAGAAGGGAACTTTGGTAAGGATTCTTTGTATATCTGTTGCATCTCAAATGCCTTTAGTTCAAAATAGTCCTCATGCCAAAGCAGCATATTTTAGGTGGCATATTTTGATCCACTCGAGAAACATCAGAGAGAGAAGGAATGGATGAATACATAGCTTTATGGAACATAGAATACAGAACTTTAAACAAACTACTGCCCTATGACACTTTTTTCTCTTGGCCCTCCCACCATCTCACATGTGTTCAGTTATGAAAGTTCATGGCATAGCAGGGGTAACTAAAGTCCTCGCTTTCTGGCTGGAAGACTGGAATGAGGATCTATGAGGAGTCAGAAAGTACCAGGCAGATTAGGAGAGGCAGGAACTCCAAAAAGAGACTCTATACAGTTATGAGCTCCTGGGGTAACCCCCACGCTCACATGATTGGGTCTGATCCCACTCAGCATACCAAAGACTACTTCTTTTGTACCAAATTGGCCACTGGGTGATTCACACACTGGATAGATCCAATAGCCCTGTAAAGTCTCTGAAAGCTGAACTGACATTGGAACCACAGCTGACAGAGGTTGGCTGGAACTTGGTTACTGACCCAAAACAGGTAGGCTCCTTGCTTAAACAAAGTATCAACATTCTTCATAAAATTTTAAAAAGACTCAAAGTCTCATAACATAGTATGTGAACTGTTCAGAATATAATCCAAAATTACTCAATTTACAAAGAATCAGGAAAATTTTAACACAAAAAGACAACAGATTCTAATGCTGAGATGATACAGCATTTTGTAATGTCAAGAAGCAAAATTACAACTAATTTAGTTTAAAGATCTCAATTGGCTTTTCAAATGGGACAGAACTTCATTCCATAAAGAATAAGTTCTTGGCAACCCCCTCAGGTCCCCTCCCATTGTGGGAGCTTTTCTGTCCTCTTAATAAATCCTGCTTTAAAAACAAAAGAATAAGTGTTCTGATGAACTGAGCAGAGGAGTTTGTATGGAAAGAAGAGCTGAAGAAAGCAGAAGCGGAGATCACATTAGTCATTTCAGAGCTACCTTTTAGGAAGGTTGGGACAGGGAAATGGAACAATAGAAAAACAACTGATTAGTTAACATCAGGTTACTTCAGGCTACTTCTTTTTTGATTTTGAAAAGCTCTTACATAATATTTGTACATTTACATTTCGAGTTCTCTCTTCTAGCTCATTTGAAATATGTAATACATTGTTCTTAACTATAGTCACCCCACTGTGTTATGGAACATGAGAGCTTATTCCTTCTATCTAATGGGTATATTTTAATCCAGTAACCAACCTCTCTTCACACCCCTCCAAACACACCTTTCCCTCTACTGTCAGGTATCTATCAGTTTACTCTCCACCTCCATGAAATCACCTTTTTGGGGGGGGGTTCCACATGTGAGTGAGACATGAGATATTTGTTTTTCTGTGCCTGACTTATTTCACACAACATAATGACCTCCAGTTCCATCCATGTTGCTGCAAATGACATGATTTCATTCTTTTATATGGCTAAATAATATACTATTGTGTCTACATATCACATTTTCTTTTTCCAATTGTCCATGATGGAATTGTCCACATTTCCAATTGTCCACATATTCTTTTTCCAACTGTCCACAACTTAGGTTGATTCCACATCTTGGCTATTGTGACTAGTGCAGAAATAAACATGGGGGTGCAGGCATCCTGTTGATATATGAATTTTTTTTCCTTTGGATAAGCACCTAGTAGGAGGATTACTGAATTGTATGGTAGTTATATTTTTAGTTTTTTGTTTTGTACCAAAATCTCTTCGATCTGATAAATAAATCCAGTAAAGTTACAGGATACAAAATCATCACAAAAAATCAGTAGCAGTTCACTAGCTGAGGAAGAAATTAAGAAGACAACCCTATTCACAATACAATACACACAAAACAATAGAACACCTAGGAATAAATTTAACCAAGGGAGTGAAAGACCTCTACAAGGAAAACTACAAAACACTGAGGAAAGAAAATAAAGAGGACACAAACAAATGGAAAGACATCCCATGCTCATAGATTGGAAGAATTGATTTTGTTAAAATAACCATATTGTCAAAAGCAATATAATCTCTATTAAAATGCCAATATCATTTTTTTTTACAGAAAGAGAAAAAAACAATCCTAAAATTTGTATGGAACCAAAAAAAAAAAAAAGCCAGAATAGTAAACACAATTCTGAACAACCCCCCCCCCCAAAAAAAACAAAAAGCAAAGCTGGAGGCATCACACTGCCTGATTCCAAAATATATTACAAGTCTATAATATAAATATATTACAAGGCTGTAATAACCAAATCAGCATGGCATTAGTATAAAAACAGAAACACAGACCAATGGAACAGAATAGGGAACCCAGGAATAAATCTACATATTTACAGCCAATTGATTTTCTAGAAAGCCACCAAGAGCATGCATTAGAGAAAGGACATTCTCTTCTATAATAGTGCTGGGAAAATTATATATCCATATGCAGAAGAATGAAACTGGACCTTTATTTCTCACCATATACAGAAATCAACTCAGAATGGGTGAAAGACTTAAATATAACACATGAAACTTTAAAACTACTATCATAGCCTGATCAGGTTCTTATGCCCACTGAACAGAAAGCCAATTCACAGTCTTTGCAGTAAAGCAAGAGTTTAATTTTCATAGGGCAGTCAAGTGGGAGACAGGAGATACTTCTAAAATCCACCTCCTTTAGAATTTTTAGGCTTGGATTTTTAAGAATAACTTGGCAGGCAGGGGGCTAGAGAATGGGTGCTGCTGATTGGCTGGGGATGAAGTAATGGGGTGTCTTTGTGTACCAAGCCTTGGAGGTTGGAACTGGCTGAGTTAACTCCTTAGCATGCATCATGGATCCAGGTGGGACCAGTTGGTCTGCCAAAATGCAAAATCTGAAAAATATTCCAAATACCAATCTTAGGTTTTACCATAGCAATTAGGGAAATTATAAGTCTTAGGACAAGCAATGGCCTTACGCCCAGGCAATAAGCCATCATAGCTGCCTATAGCTTTACAGAAAGGAAAGCAGCAGACTGATGAAACTCCTCCATACCGTCAGGGAGGTCTACAGGACCTAACGCTCATTGTTTAAGAGAAAATAAGTTATCAATCTCATGGGCAGCTTTCCTCCAGCAGTCAAGACATGAAGATAATCAATTATTAGTGACTGTTGTCTATTGAAGTAACTCTGTGTAAGAAAATATGCAAGAGAGAAGGCAAGTTTAGAAAAAAACTTAGAAACAACAGATTTGTTTTTTCAAATTTTATTTTATTTTACTTTAGAGTTGTGGGATGCATGTGAATTTTCGCTACATAAGTAAACTGCATGCAGTGAGGTTTGTGCTACTAGTGAGTCCTCTCTCCCCCGGTAGTGGATGTGGTACCCAGTGGGTGGTTATGTGCCCCTTGTTCCCTCTCTCTTCCTCCCCCCATTATCAATGCCAGTGTCCGTTGTTCCTGTCTTTGTGCTCATGTGCCCAATGTTTAGGACCCACTTATAAGCGAGAACATGGGAATTCAGTTTTAGAAACAACGGATTTGTTAACTTTTAACTTACGCCTCCAGTCTTTTCCACAGTTTCTATCCTGTGACCCCACATACGTTTTATATAGGTGGTTTCACTACTTGAAGAAAACATAGGGATATTAAATTAGGCTTAGCCCAAAGTTGCCTCATTGCATATTTTGAGTCTGCCTAGAAATGTCTCTGTAACTTCTCACATGGTGAACTGCAACCTACTTGGATGTACAAACAGACTGTAGCCTTCTCTTGTGTCAATTATCTAGTTTTGATCAATCAAGGGCAGACAACTATTCAAGCCAGGCTTAAATAAGGCAGAGCTGACCTGTAACCAATTCCGCTGTTTCTGTACCTCACTTCCTTTTTCTGTACATCGCTTTCCTTTTTCTGTCCATAAATCTTCTTCCACTATGTGGCTCCCTGAGCCTACTGTGGATCAGGAGGCTGCCTGATTTGCAAATTGGTCTTTGCTCAATTAAACTCTGTTTAATTTGTCTTAAATCTTTGTTTGTTAACATTTTAAGACATTGGTCTAGGCAAATATTTTATGGCTAAGACCTCAAAAGCACAGGCAGCAAAAACTGCACCTTTCTTTCAAGTCCTGCTTCCTTTGTGAAGTCTTTTCTGGTTGCCTTAAGCTTCAATGATCAAATACTCTTTGTCTGAATTTCTTGAGCACCTATTGTATATATCCTTCATTTTGCATGTAAAGTACTGTCTTTCCTTATCTGTGCATGAATGCTTTCTTTCTAGCAGTACATGGTAATGGATATGCACTAGAAGTTTTTCCAATTAACTTTTCTTTTGGAATGACTTGGGTTTTTCTATCAACAAATATTTTTTAAGCAACTACTCTAGGGTAGGTATTGTTCTAGATGTTGGAGACAAAACAATGAGCAGGACATTAATCAATTCTGCTCTCAGGAAGCACACATTCTGGTAGGGGAACAGACAATTAAGCATACAGTTATAATACTGTGGGAAAAGGGTCCTTCGTGGGGCACAGGTGCCGGAGCCACCAGGGACTGTGAAGCTAATCATAATACTGTGGGATATATACTACAATGGAAACATAGGAAAATAGAAGAATACTTTAGAGGAGCACGTGATGCTGGCCTGGGAAGACCGGAAAGTCATCCCAGAGAACGGGATTCAAATTTGGAATACGAATATAAAGGATGTTTATGAGCTGTCCAGGCAAAAGTATGGGTGCATGTGTATGCTTAGGAAATGGGAAACAGGAAGAGTACTTCAGGCAGACAGAGGAACAACATGCACAGGGTCCTGGAGATAAGCAAAAAATAGCTCACTGAAAATAGGAAAAGATTTTGGTATGGTTTAAACACAGTTGCAAGGCATGAAATAGCAAGAGATGAGGTTGGAGGCATAATCAGGCCTTATGCAAAGAGAACAAACACTTGTAAAAGCACTAAGTAGACTATAGGTACTTTTAAGGAGGCAGGTGACTCAGATTTGCATTTTAGAAATACTATTTTAGCTGCAGTATAGAAAATAGTGTGAGGGGAGAGGAAAGTGGAGGCAGAAAGGCCAATTGGGCAGCTGATATGGTAATCCACAGACAGATGATGCTGATGTCCTGACTGTAATCATGGGGAAGAGGTGAAAAAAGTGAGTAAGTTTCAGACATGCTTAAGGTGTAGAACTGTGAGGACTAGAAGGATGTGGGGAGTGAGGGAGAGGAAGTTAAGTGGGTATTAATGTGATTCACTAAGAAGGAAATCAGAAGAAAAAGCTAGTGTAGATGAAAAGATAGTGAGCTCAGTGTCAGGCACGTTTAGCTCGGCATACCCCAACTGGGCATGCCCACATGAAGATGTCTTGGCAGCTGTGTATGATGGCCTGAACCTCAGGAGAGAAATCTCAGCCAGAGACAGAATCTGGAACTCGTCAAAGTGAATGGTGATGAAGAAGCCATGTAAGTCCAAGAAGACAATCAGGGGACAGTGTAGGTAGAGCAAGAAGACAAAACCAGGCTAAAACCCAAAGGACAAAAATGTTTAAAAGATGAACAAGAGGATCACACAAGAACTGAGAAATGGTCAAGAGATAGAAGGAATCCAAGAGAACATGGTATTGCCCATGGCTGTCAACACTGTTACTTTTTGCGAGAGTAGTCCTGGGTTTATTGATAAGGAGGTTTTTGTTTTTGTATTTATCTTGATATGAATAGCACCATTTAGCAGTTCTCAAACTTTGTAGTTATACAAATTATTGTATACTCTTATAAATAAGTGAGGACTCAAAGAGCTTTTGATTATGAGGTTATATCTATTGAATTTTACCCTACTAGAAATTAAAACTGAGGTCTGGGAGCGGTGGCTTTTGATTTCCTTCTGACCCAGGAGTTTGAGACCAGCCTAGGCAATATGGTGAGATATCATCTCTACAAAAAAATAAAGAGTAAAAATAGTGCTGGGTGTAGTGATGTTTGCCATAGTCCCAGCTATTTGGGAGGCTGAGGTGGAAGGATGCCTGAGTCCAAGAGGTTGAGGCTGTGGTGAGCTGTGATTGTGCCACTGCTGATGCAAATAAAAAATAAATTAAGTTAAAACTGAGAAAATGTAAACATATGTATTAATTCACTTAATAATAATCAGCTCATTACTAATAGAAATGTTTATAAAAATAACTACCTTAGCACACCAAAAAATGGAAAGAATGACAATGTTTTACATTTTAGGAACTCTCTTTAATATTTGGTTTAAAAGAAAACAGCTGAATTCTCCTTTTTTAAATATATATTTTATTTTAAAGATGTGGGGTACAATTCAGGATTAGGTAGATAAGTGGGCATCGTACAGGTAAAGTTTGGGCCCGTCTTTGATCCCCACTTTGCCTGGTTTGAGATCAGGTATGCTTTTTGATGTTGTGTGTCCCCTCCCACCCTGGCAGTATCCCACTACTGCCAATCCCTTTCTTACAGTATTATGGAAAATGTCCAGGGTCCACTTATAAGTGAGAACACATGGTACTCAGTTGTTTCTATGATAGATCACTGAGTATGATAGACTCTAAATCCATCCAAGTTGCCGCGAAATCCGTGTGTTTGTCCTTTATGGCTACATAATATTCCATTGTGTATATGTACCACATTTTTTTTTTTATCCCGTGTGGTTATGATGGCCAGCACGGTTGGTCCTGTGTTTTTGCTACTGTGAATAGTGCTGCAATAAACATGCGCGTGCAGGTATCTTTTTGGTAGAACAATTTGAGTTCCTCCGGGTATATTCCCAATAGGGGGATTGCTGGGTCATATGGAAGGTCAATTTCTAGTTCTTTCACACTGTCTTCCAAAGAGGTTGAACTAGTTTGCATTCCGACCAGCAGTGAAGTCTTTCCTTTTCTCCACATCCTCTCCAGTATCTGTTGTTGTTTGTTTTATTAATGATGGCCATTCTTACTGGGGTTAGGTGGCATCTCAATATAGTTTTGATTTACATTTCTCTGATGATTAGTGAGGCTGAGCACTTTTTCATCTATCTGTTGGCTGCCCGTATATCTTCTTTAGAGCAGTGTCTATTCATGCCTTTTGCCCACTTTTTAATGGGGCTGTTTGTTTTTTTCCTTTTGTCACAGTTAAGTTCCTTGTAGATCCTGGATGTTAGGCCTTTGTCAGATATACAGTTGGCAATTTTTTTCCCCCCAAACAGCTGGATTTTCCTATCTGGTTTTTCCTTCAATCTGGTTTGCCATCACGTTATGTAGCCTCTAGAAAACTCATGAGAGAATAATCTCATGAGAGAATAAGCATGAAAATAGTTTGGTCTTACAAACACCTTGAAAGATTTTCAGGAATCTTTAGGCATCTGGGGACCACACTTTTAGAATTACTGCCCCAGAGCAGGAGTGTTTGACAATACTGTGAACCTCACAAACAAAGTCTTGATGCCATCACAAAAAGTAAGCTAGATAGACGTGATGGGAGTTTCAAGTGCTATTTTATGAAAGAATGACGTTGTCTCACTGACATCATTCTCTAAGGTTAGGAATGGAGTCTGGACCACTCATTCAATTAATTTATTCATCAGATATTTATTTAGCACATATTATGTACCAGAAAGTACTCTAGACACTGAGGACATAACAGTAAACAAAACAGGCCAAAAAAAATCCTTGCCCTCATGAGATGTCTTTTTCGGGAACAAATAAAGTAGTAAAATGTATAGGAAATTCGGGAGTGGTAAGTGCTATACAGAAAAACAATGCAAAGATGTCTAGGCAAAGCCAGAGGGATGGGCAGACTTCAGTAGCATGGACAGGGAAGGCCTCGTTCAGAAGGCAACATCTGAGCAAACATCTAAAGGTGAGGGAGCCATTTGGATATCTGGTGAAAGAGCTTCTCCAGGTATTTATCAAATTATTAACTTATTGTAAACTTTGTTTATATGTATTCTTTAATAAAATGCCTATTGTCTATGACATTAGCTGCAAATGCAAGGAAGAGAACTTATTGAGCCATGGACCAGGCACTTTGCTAGGTTCTATGCCAGGCTTGGTCCCTTCACTGACAACTCAGTGGCGGCAACAAGGTGTATACCCACAGCTCCTGCAGTTGGGGTACAGTAATTCTTATGGGGAGGTGCAGGTGCAACTGACCACCTGCACCTCCCGCACCTCCCTTTCGAGAGGAACTAAGGGTGCTCTTCCGGCGTAAGACGAGTAGTCTTCATAGCGAGTCTAAGAAGCAAAGAGCACTGCAGGAAACGTCACCGCGACGGGGCGCGGGCCCGGAGGTACAACAAGGCCACACGGTACAGCTGGGCCTACTTTTAAGATGCCATGCTTCGCGCACAGTGCTTTCCCACGACAGTGTAGCTGTTACGAGCCGCTCTTGAAATAAGACAGCTTTACACTCCCACGCCTCAGTCTTCCCCCACCTACAAAGCGAAAGGAGGGTTCGGGAAAGCCTGGGGGAGGAGCTCACGCAACGCAGAAGCTTACACCGCCCATATGGCTCTCCCCCTCTGCGCTTGCGCGTGACAAGAGCCCGCTACCGGAAGGACGCCTGGGACTGGGTGCACGCCGACGCGGAGCTACCTCGAGGCGGAACTGGGGCGTCCCGGGATTCGACAACCCCAACACCCGGTGCGGAAGGAAGGTGGCAGCCGCTGGGCGGGGCGCATGCGCGGCAGCTTCCCTGCCAAAGGCTTGAGAGGCAGACCGGAGCGGCCAGCTGGGCTCGGAGCGGAGCGGGGTCAGGATGGACGAGGACGTGCTGACCACCTTGAAGATCCTCATCATCGGCGAGAGTGGAGTGGGCAAGTCCAGGTGAGGCGGACCCTTTCTGCCTCTGCTGTCTCCTGGGCCTCGACGGGAACGGCAGCGGCCGGGCTGGGCCCAACTGGGCCGGGTTCGGGGCTCCGCCGCCTCCTGGGCCCCGCGCCCCGCCCGCCCGCCCGCCGGGTCACCGCCCCTTCCAGGCCTAAGTCTTTCGGATCGCTTCCCTCCTGTAGCACAAAGAAAACAACCCCGAGGGCCGTCGCCCGGCCGGGCGTAGGCTGCGAGAGCCCGGCGAGGCGGCGCCGCGCCCGAGCCCCCGGTCCTGGCCACTTGTCCCCTCACCCGAGCTCCTGGCCCAGGCCGCCTGTCCCTTCACCCGAGCCCCGGGTCCAGGCCACCAGTACGCCTGTCTTAAGCCCTGAGTCCAGGCCACCTGTCTCTACACCGGTTCAGGCCGCCTGTCCCCAACGCCCGAGCCCCGTCCAGGCCTCTTGTCACCCTTGCCCGAGTCCCTGGTTGCCTGTCACCCCCGCCTGAGCCCCGCTTCAGGCCGTCATCCCCACCCCCTCAGCCCCGGGTTCAGGTCTCCTGTCACCTGTCCCCTGAATCCCCGGTTTAGGACATCGGTGCCCCCTGCCCAAGCTCCGGAGCTGGGTGCTGTAACTTTGTCACCCTGGGGTTTCTGAGGAGCTTTCTCTAAAGACGTCACGTTCTACACAGGAAATTTTGTGACGCCTTAGATCACATTCCTCGCCTATTTTGGCGCAGCTTATTGTCGCTTTTTTCTTTTTTCGTTTGTTTTGTTTTATTAGCTGTGAACGAACTGCTTGGTCTTGTGACTGCTTGAAAAATTCACTTAGTGTAAAAATGTGAGACGACCTTTGAAAATAAAATGTAATTGTTACTTTTTTTTTTTTTTGAGTTTGTGTCTCACTCAGTCCCTCAGGCTGGAGTGCAGTGACACGATCACAGCTTGACTTTCTGTGCCGAGGCTATCCTTCCTTCCTCCTGTGCCGAGGCTATCCTTCCTTCCTCCTCAGCCTTCTGAGTACTGGGAATACAGGCATGTGCCCCACGCCCGGCAAATTTTTAAATTTTTTGTAGTGATGAGGTCTCCAGTGTTGCTTAGGCTGGTCTTGAACTTCTCGGCTCAAAGTGCTGGGATAACAGGAGGTAGCCACTGTGCTCGGCTAGTTGTTACTTATTATTTTGCCACATCATATGGAGATCAAAGGACAAGTTAGTATTGTGTCTTCGTTTCTTACTTTTTCGTTGGGGAAAATAATACTGACAGCAGTTAGAGTTGAATGTTAGGTAAGGTATGGATCTAGGTAGATGTTGCTAGAAAATTGTGATTTCATCCAGATCTTGGAACAGAGTTCTTTAAGTGAAGTCATTCTTGCCATCTGATTATGAGTAGGTTATATTCTAGGCAATGTCCATATATAAACACCATTAAAACTCCAGGGACTGTAATCAACTTCATATTTCAGCAATACCTCCTGATATACATCTTTCCCAATAACTTTTTAATCACTTCATAAAATCTTACTTTTTAAGCTACTTAAGGATTTGAAAGCTTATTATGTAATATATTCTGAAATTTTATGTATCTTTAAAGTTTGACAATACATTTTCACAGTATTTATCATTTAGTGTACTCTGAATTTACTGGAGTGAGGGATTTGCACATACCACAGAATAATGAGACACTGACTTAGCAAAATAGTGCGATGTGTGTGTGTGTGTGTGTGTGTGTGTGTGTGAAAAGACTAAATAAAATCCTTTTTTTCATCACCACCTACTATTACACAGATATATTTGAGGGGTAAAAGGTTGGTTAATATAGTTAACATTGTAATAGGAATTCCATGCCCTTATGATCTTGATCTTTTTTCCTTGAGATATGGTCCTCACATATGAAATTGCTGGTTTTGAAATCAAGAATAGTTAGTTGTCGTTTCATGTGTTTCAACTCAATACATGGTTGGCAATTTATCTGAATATGTTGCATGGGTGACAAGTTAAGATGTGTTAACATTTTAGTTGACTGGAGTACATAAATGAGGTTCTCCTTTTAGAATGAAGTCTGTTAAGTGGATTTATTGGTCTCCCTAGTTTGCTCCCCCTAAACAAACTTATTTGGGCTTAATCTGCTTTAAACTTTTTCCTCAATATGTAATAGTAAATTATCAGCTACTCGCTGCAAAATTGTAATGCTTTGCCTCTTTTAAGAAAGGGGCATTTAGGGAGAAAACTGTCTTTTCTAGGTGGGTAAGCACTAACCTGTGTGATATGCTATGGAAAACAATCTTGAACACTTACCTTTCTGGATGAGAGTAAATAACTCTATTAAAATAGAAGTCTGTGCCTTTTAAGTGAGTTAGAACATTTGTCATGATTGTCATGAATATGATCTTAAAAGGTTTTAACCAATGGTTTCTTTGTGTTTCTTTACAGAGCTGGAGCCTAGTGGAAGTGAGATAGCAGTTGTGTTGTTGAAGCATTATTGACAATGAAGGATATCTTAACTAATCAGAATCAGTGGATTATTTTCCAGTTTATTTCATAGAGTTGGAGTGTAAAGGGTTTGTGATAGTAGTCAGGAGATCAGAATTGCGAAACTGAGGCTGCCAATTGTGTGACCTTGTGTGTGACAATTGAATGCTGCAGGTCTTCATTTGAAAAGTGAGGGGTTTGGAATAGAAACTTCTCAAACCCTATCTAATGTTGTTTAAGATGATTCTGTGGCTAGGCCTGGTGAAGTAAAGATGTAGCAAAGTGTGTCAGGAACTAGAAGGGATTACAGAGTCCCTCTGTTATCTAAATTGCTGTCCTACACTTCCTGCTATCCTTTTTGGTTAATTTAATTTGTAACTAAAGAAATGCAGATTAGTTATAATCACACTGTGTTTACTATAAATTTGGTATCATCTAAGTGACTTTCTTCCTTCCATCTTTAGCTCTGCATGGAGAGTATTTTGCTCCTTTAACTTTGAAAATATGAAGATGTAACTGTACAATACTGTATGAATGGTGCTTCTTAATAATTTTGGGGTTGCGGATTCCTTTCAAAGTCTAATAGAGAAATGGACTCTCTGCCTAGAAAAATGGATCCATAGAATGTAGAATATATTTTGGGCTACCAGTGTACCTCTGGCTAAGATATGATTTATATTCTGAGCCTATATTAAAATTTGTTGCTTCAAACCATACCACCAGTTCCCTGCCTTTCCTGACCAAGTACCATTAATGACAAGGGCTGTTTTAAGGAGTAGTAATTATGAAAGAAAAACCTCTGGCTTAGTGTCTTATGTTTAATAAATAATAGCCAATATTAGTATTGTTATTGTATGGTATTGTTCTTATTATTGCTACTCTACAAGTTTATGTTACCTTATTTTTTTAATAATATTTTATGTGATGACCAAGTATAGATACCAGGGTGCCAAAAAAAAAAAAAGTATACACATTTTAAGAGCTGTTGTCTGTGTATTACTTTTAGTTCACTGTAATCAAAAGTGTCTGGATGCTGATGATAACCACTTTGAGCACCTCTTGTAGTTGCAGAAGTCAAAAGTGACTTGTGTTCATCTTTTGTTATCAATATAGAATAGAGTATTAGAATTTTAATTCAGTGTTTTCCTTAAAATGCGTATTTTTTTTGCATTCTCTGTGTATATTTTTTCTATTAAATTCTGGGTAACTGAGTATGTTAGGTAACAGGGAAATTTTTACAAGTAGTCTTTAAGAATCTTATTTGTGCTGTCATCTAACTTTTGTTGGAAGTAAGTAAATATAGTCAAGATGTTAAATAGGAAACCTGGAATTTGACTCTTCTGTTTTGATTCTGTGGTGCTGGTTTTACAGTAAACACTAGAAAACAAAACCAAGAAAGGAAGAGTTAATTCTTCAAATATAATTAATGACATTTGGTTTGGAAACTGCCAGGAGGTTATTAGGTTTTGCAGAATACTATCTGGACCAAAAATGTCTCTAGTGGCAATAATCACAACCTATGGGAATATTCCTAGAATTTTTCTGTAATTTAGACATCCGGCAGTTGTTTCTTTGATTTTATTAATGTAAACAGGTCAGTAGAACAGGAGTTAAAATGAGGGAAGACTGATTAATTTTAAAATCTAGACTTTAGCAAAAGCTTAGATTTTATTTTTGAAGAGCTTCTACTAACTGATACTTCTGCCTCATATTAAGTAAAATTAATTCTGGGAGACATAAGATCTTAGAGTACCCTTCTAATTTGGTGTCTTTTGCTTTTATCTCTTTCTTTCTGGTTTCTTTACCATTTCCTAGGTAATTATATAATTACCTTTGTTCTCTCAGCATAATCATGGCAGTTTCTTTCATTGATTCTCTTCCATTCTTTTTGTTGACATCCACTTTTCAGTACCTGCAGCAATTTTTGTCATTCCTTTCTTTAAGAGCCTTCACTAGCTCCCAGTTGCCTGCTTAATTTTATATACCCTACGTGCCACTTGGCCAGAGTGATCTTTCTACCCTCTCTTTTTACTATGTTTTCTTCTTCTCATGTAAATTGTGGCCATACTCTTGTTACAAAATGCCAGGCACCTTTCTGTGTGCTTAAATTCAGAGTGGATTACACATCAGATTTTTTTTTTTAAGGTCAGTCTTGGGCTCTTTTTTTTTTTTTTTTTGAGTTGGAGTCTCACTCTGTCACCCAGAATGGAGCGCAGTGGCCGCTCCTGGCCACTGCAGCCTCGACCTGCTGGGGCTCCCATGATCCTTCCGCTTTAGCCTTCCAAGTAGCCAGAACTTCAGGCGCACGCTACCACGCCCGGCTAATTTTTTTATTTTTATTGTAGAGATGACGTCTCGCCAAGTTGCCCAGGCGGGTCTCAAACCTGCGGGCTCAGGCAGTCCACTCACCTCAGCCTCCCAAGGCGCGGGATCACAGGCTGAGCCACCGAGCCTGGCTCCAAGACTCTTTTTTCCCCTTTTGCCTATGCCAATTAAAGCATGACATGTTGCTAATATCAGAAGGACATATCAGTACAGTTTAAGAAAAAACAGCTTTCACACTTGGGGAATTGTGTAGGGGAACATGGAGAATATATTTCCTAGTAAACTACTTTACTCTTGGAATTTTTAAATTGCCTATTCAATCATTTAATTCCTCTGTATATACTTGCTCTAAGGTAGTAGTCCTGGGAGCAGACCTAGATCAATTTTTCCTTTTTTTTTTGAGTTGGAGTCTCATTCTGTAACCCAGGCTGGAATACAGGCATGATCTGGGCTCACTGCTAGCCTCGACCTCCTGGGCTCAGGCAATCCTTCCACCTCAGGCTCCCAAGTAGCTGGGAGTACAGGTGTGCACTACCATGCCCGGCTAATTTTTTTTTTTTTTTGGTAGAGATGAGGGTGTCTCGCTATGTTGCCCAGGCTGGTCTGGAACTCCTGGGCTCAAGCAGTCCTCCTACTTCAGCCTCCCAAAGTGCTAGGATTATAGGTGAAAGCCACCATGTTTGGCCCTACGTCAGTTATTATTGTCTGCATCTAATAGTGACAAAATGTAATAATTATGAACACATTTGCCATATGATTAGAAAGAAAAGTCAAATTCCTAACCTGTTATTTTAACCTTTCTTTTAGCCTGCTCTTGAGGTTCACAGATGATACTTTTGATCCAGAACTTGCAGCAACAATAGGTAAGCCTATTTAAAAAACAGTAGAAATGTTCAGTATTTTCTTGCCTTTGGGCTATTTTACACGACTGCTTCCATGATGGTTGAAATCTTATTTGTCCATCAAGACTTAACTTTGTTTCATTAAATCTCTGAAACCTTTCTGGATCTTACCAAGCAAAAATAACTTTTTTATCAGTTGTCTCATGGCACTTTGCTAAAACTGCTAATAATATTATTATCCTTATGCAACATTTCTTTCCTGTATTGTGGATTGTCATTTATTTTGCAATATCAATGATCATTTGAATATTTATTATGTGCCAGGTACTGTACGAAGAGGTGGGGTTATAAATGATGAATAATGCAAACCTGGTGTTTATCATCATGGACCTAGCTGTAGCGTGTGTAATTTTGTCTTTTCAACATTTGCTGTAGTATTTGACATGTATTCTGATCTTCATGTATTTATTGACGGTAGTTATTAAGGATTGTTAGGAACAATAATACGTAAATGCCTTTTAAGAATAAAATTTAGATTGTCTGAAAGTCATTCATCACACTAACTTATTAAAATATATCAGAAGATAGAGGTAAAACTTTTGGTATCACATGTTTAGGGAGCAGACAGCAATATAAAGATATGAAGAAAGAGTTTGCAATAGTTGAAAGTCTGCTGAGCTGAGTCAAAACTGTATGCTTGTTATGGCTCTCCCTTGAATTAGGTGTGATTTACACAAGTCATTTGACTTCATTGTCTTCATCCATAAATTGGGAGGTTTTGGAGAGAGATAACCTTTTTTTCTGGCTCTAAAATTTTATGATCTGATAAGAATACAGTGGATACGATCCTAGCAGTATTGTTAGGGAAAACAGTTTTTCTTAACTGCCTTTTCTTTTATTTATTATGTGTCTTTTTTTCTTTTTATACTGAAATAATTTCAAACTTAGAGATAAGTTGTAAAAAAAAAATAGCACAAATACTTCTTGTATATGCTACTAAAATTCCTCAAATGTTAATGTTCATCACACCTGCTTTATCATTATCTTTCTACATACACACACAGTACTCTTGTTTTAAAATGAATTGTTTAAGAGTGAAGTTTAGACTTGATGTCTTTAATGTCTACACACTTTACTGTGTATTTTCTAAATAAACATGGGTACAGTTCTAATGTCTACAGACAGAGTTAATTAGTTGTCCTACTAATGTCCTATATAGCAAAAGAAAAAGACTTGTTTCTAGTCCAGGATCACACATTGAATTTAGTTATCCTTTTTCTTTGCTCTCTTTTCTTTATTTATTGTTTTTGTAGAGATTGTGTTTCACTGTGTTGCCTAGGCTGGTCTTTAATTCCTGGGCTCAGAGTATCCTTCCTTCCAAATTGCTGGAATTATAGGCATCTGTTTGTTTTGCTCGCAACATGTCTGAGCATGTGCTGGTAAAAGGAGTAGAGGAGTAGTAACTGACAGGAAAATACTTACTTAGTTAAGAGTTAAAATTTTACTATACACACACACATAATATAAAACTATTTATCTACAATTCAAACCATATCAAAAGTCAGATGGAATCTGGGACTTTTAACATGACAGGTCGTGAGTTGTCCTTATTGCTAAAAAGTTATGTCTTCTGCAGAGACAAATACTAAGATTACAGCATGCTTATAAGAATATATATAATCTGTTCTCGAAATAGGCCCTGGGTCTTGAATATGTTTAAATGAGTATATTTTATGTTTAAGCATCAGATTACTTTCTGGTTTAGGTTATGACCAATACACGCATACATATGTGAGTTTTAAAAACAAAAACAGCTCAGTTATTAATGGTCTTGTGAAAATTAGTGTTTTGTGGAAAGTTAACATTTTACCCCACAGTAAAAAAAGTAATAGAAAAGCATACCATACAAAATTTTTGTCTAGTATAACATACTCTTGAGATATTTGTTGGATTTGGGGTTTGAAGATGGTACTATAAAGTTGGCATTTTCTTTTGTTTTCTGGTAATTCGCTAAAAACAACAAAGAGAGGGGAGAACTAAAACATAAACCCAATATTCCACTAAATTAGAAGACAAGTCAAAATCCCAAACCACAACATAGGTAAAATCGTTGCCAAGAGCAGTAGAGATTAAGCATAAGCAGGCTGCGTGAGAGAAGAACGGAGAGAGGATGTCACAAGAAACAAGAAACATTTCATGAAACTGCAAGACAACGATATACCCCCCCCCCCAGTATAACAGCTAAATCCCTTGTTGACAAAAGCTAAAGAAATTTCTTCAGCTAATGGCAGGAGCTTTCCTACAACCGGGTTTGATTCTAAGAGGTTGAGGAAATGAAGCCAAACAAGGAGTTACACAAACTGCCATTTTACAGGGAGTAGTATGTCTATCTCTGTAGCTTGTGGGAGAAGGTAATTTTGCATTGTGAACTTAGGACTGTCCATCTGCATTGTCTGTTGAGAAGTAAAACACTGAGCTATTACTTACGTAAACATCTGAATCAAGAAACAGTTTTGGCTAGGCATGGTGGCTCATGCCTATAATCTCAGCACTTTGGGAGGCCAAGGTGGGAGAATTATTTGAGTCCAGGACTTCAAGATCAGCCTAGGCAACATTGTAGCAAGACCTTGTCGCTACAATAAATAAAAAAATAAGCTGGGTGTAGGTGACACACACCTGTAGTCCCAGCTACTCAGGAGGCTGAGGTGGAAGGATCACCTGAGCCCAGGAGGTCAAGGCTGAGGTGAGCTGTGATGATGCCTTGGCATTGCAGTCTTGGTGACATAGTGAGACCTCCGACCTGAAGGGAAGGAAGGAAGATGGGAGGGAGG
This sequence comes from Tarsius wallacei, assembly GCA_963574415.1. Lineage (NCBI taxonomy): Eukaryota > Metazoa > Chordata > Mammalia > Primates > Tarsiidae > Tarsius > Tarsius wallacei. The sequence continues at coordinate 7,263 of CAUYQG010125127.1, read as the reverse complement.
GTTCGGGGGAGGGAGAACTGGAACCACAAAGGACAGATGAACACTCACCTTAAAAGCACTGCTGCTGGGCTTGGTGGCTCGGCCTGTAATCCTGCGCTTTGGGAGGCTGAGGTGAGTGGATTGCCTGAGCCCATGGGTTCAAGGCCCGCCTGGGCAGTCGAGACCTCATCTCTACAATAAATCAAAAAATTAACCGAGCGTGGTAGTGCGCGCCTGTAGTTTCACCTACTTGGAAGGCTGAGGCGGAAGGATCACCGGAGCCCAGCAGGTCGATGCAGCAGTGGCCAGGAGCGGCCACTACACTCCAGTCTGGGTCACAGAGTGAGACTCCAACTCAAAAAAAAAAAAATACTGCCATAAAAAAGGTGAACATCTCGACCAAACATTTTGCCATGAGTCTACAAAGCCTTATGAAGTATTTACCGCTGACAACACAGAGCAGTTAATTAAGAGGCTAGGGAAGAAATAGTGTGACTGCATGAGAAAGTGCATCATAAGCTGATTGAGTAGGGAAAAAATGAAATTAAAAACTAAAGTTATCACTGAAGTGATGGTAGAATTGAAAGGATCGCAAGGACAGTAGAGAACTGGAAAACACAGAGGCATAGAAGGTAGAGATGGAAAGAGCAAGTAGTTTTGACCAAAATTAACAAAAATATTGAAACAAATGTGAAAATGATAGACATGGAAATCAGAAAAGGAAATCCAACATATGCATATTTGAGTCTGAAAGAAGAAAATATGATGAGACAACAAATTTTTAAAGATACAATTTAAGGTAACATTTCTGACATAAAAATAAAACTCATACACACAAGATTACAAGAATGTCTGGCCAAACTTTTTTGTTAGTTTGTTGCATGGGAGTGTTTGAAACAGGAATGTATTAGGTTTCCTTTTCTGCTATGGCAAGGACATATGGTGATCCTTAACCAGGTGTTTATCTGAGGTAATTGGTGGCATAGATGGGTTAGTAAGCATGGATCCTATAGAAATGAGTTCCACTGACTTTATATAATCTGACTATTTTAAATAGATAAAATTTGCTTCATATTCATGTTTTTTTTTATTTACTCTTTATAGGTAATCTTTTAATGTGAAAAGAGTACTTTTAAGTAAAAGTTTTTTTCAAATAAAAAACTAGAAAATGTAAAACTAGTTCTCTACTTAAGACAGACTTAAAACCTGTTTCTTTTCTTTTCCTTTTTTTTTTTTTTGCTCTTGTTGCCTAGGCTGCAGTGCAGTAGCACCATCACAGCTCACCACAGCCTCAACTTTCTGGGCTTAGGTGATCCTTCCACCTCAGTTTCCCAAATAGTTGGTGCACGCCCCCATGCACCAATTTTTTTGGAGAGACAAGGTCTTGCTTTGCTGCCCAAGGCTGACTTTTTTTTTTTTTTTAGTCAGAGTCTCACTCCGTCGCCCAGGCTGGAGTGCAGTGGCAAGCTCATGGCCACTCCAGCATTGACCTGCTGGGTTCCGGTGATCCTTCCTCCCCAGCCTTCCAAGTAGCTGGAACTACAGGTGCTCGCTACCGCACCTGGCTAATTTTTTATTTATTTATTGTAGAGACGAGGTCTCTCCAACTTGTCCAGGCTGGTCTTGAGCCCACACGAGCTCATACAGTTCACTCACCTCGGCCTCCTCCCAAAGTGCTGGGATTACAGGCTGAGCCACCAAGTCTGGCCTCCAAGGCTGATTTTGAAGCAGTCCTAGGCTCAAGCAATTCTCCCACCTCAGACTCCCAAAGTGCTAGGATTACAGACATGAGCCACTGTGCCTGGCCTTACAACTTATTTTTTAATCCATTTGTAAGACTCAAAATTGTTAAAGCATGTGAAAATGTTTTTCCAGGGTTGATACATTACAACTAACACAAATTGTAGTTGTTTTTAGTTAACGTAGATCAGTGATTATTATGACTTCCTTACTGAGTTTTTAAAAATACCTATGACTTTGTCCTGGTCACAGGCCACTTATTACCCATGTTTGACTTCTATAAAGGCAGAGACAAAATCTATTCCCACAAGTTGCCTTATGGTTCAGCTTAACAAAAGGATAACTTAAATAAAATGGAAAGCGGTGAGTGTTTAAGTCTTACTTAATACTGTTTAAGTAGTCCATACAAGTCCTGCCTTCCCAGGTTATTCTTCATTCCCTAGGCTGTAAATTTAATAAGGTTGTGCACGTCTCCTTTTCTGACTTTTTCTTTTTCTTTTTCTTTCTTTCTCTCTCTCTCTCTCTCTCTCTTTCTTTCTCTCTTGCGCGCTCTCTCTCTCTCTCTCTCTCTCGCTCTCTCGCTCTCTCGCTCTCCCGCTCTCACTCCCTCCCTCTTTCCTTCCCTGTATTCATCTATCAATTTATTTATTTAGAGTTGTAATCTCACTCTGTCACCTTGGCTGGAGTGCTGTGGCACGCTTACAGCCACCCCGGCGTTGACCTGCTGGGCTTAGGCGATTCTTCCTCCTCAGCTTCCAGGTAGCTGGAACTACAGGCACATGCTACCATGCCCAGCTAATTTTTGATTTATCGTAGAGACGAGGTCTCGCCAAGTTGCCTGGGCTGGTCTTGAACTTGCGGGCTCAGGCAATCCACTCGCCTTGGCCTCCCAAAGTGCTGGGATTACAGGCTGAACCACCGTGCCCAACCTTACCCTACTTCTTATTTCTTCTCAGCACTTGACACCTATTCACTCTGTCCTATGGGATAGCACAACACTTACCACATTTTATTGTTAGTGCTTTTAAAATTGTAAACTTGAATTTGGCTGTCTAGGTCCTCATATTCTTATTCTCCATTTGATCCTTAGAGTTTTAAAATTACTTCTCTTGATGTCTCCCCAACCTCGGAAGGAAAAAAACCTATACTGCAGTAAAGCAGGATTTTTATATTCTCGATGAGAAGGAAATTGACATAAACTCTTGCCTAGCTAGACCTTAGTAAGAGAGCTGAGACTAAGCCCAACCTTGCAACTTCTAACTTGGAATTCTTGTAATCACATCACAGTACATCAACCACAGATTTGAACAGAATGACAAAGAATGCTAAATATAAGCAAGAGAGAAGCAGCAGAATTAAGTGTATCAATTAATTAAATGTCTATGGGTCTATTTCTAATAATTCAGGTGACCAGATAGAATTGAAGAAGTACTGAAATAAGGAAAGGTTGTAAATAAAGGGATGGAATGGGCAAATGTAACACAATCAACAATTTTTTTTTAAAAAAAAGAAAGTGTTACTTTAAAATCTCATAGAACAATTTAACAGAATCAATTCTAGACTTGGCAACAACAAAGTAATATGTAAATTGGAAAGTAGAGACTTTACAGCATGCATTCTCTGATAATTTATTCTTTCAGAAAATATTTTTGATGTGTTTCTTGCATGTAAGTTGATAGCAGTATTTTTAAAAAATTATACATTAAAGTTGACTTTGTATATACATTTCTTTGAATTTTAACATAGGCGTTATAACAAATGTATATGGTCATAATCACCACACAGGATACTAGTCAGCTCCATCAGCTTTCTAGTCTATCCGAGTCTCCCTGCTGCTGAATCTTGGCTGCCACTAATCTGCTCTCTAGCTTAGTCTTTTTGAAAATGTCATATAAATGGAATAATTTATTATGTAACTTTTTGAGACTGACTTTTTTCATTTAGATTACTGTCTTTGAGCTTTGTCCAAGTTGTGGTGAATCTTTTTTCCCTTGTTTGTTTCTTTATATTCCATAGTATGGATATACTACAGCTTTCTTTGTTTTTTTCCATTTACCCATCATAGGATGTTTGGATTGTTTACAATTTTTGGTGATTAGGAATAGTCCTATTATAAACATTCAGGTACAAGATTTTGTATGAATGCTGATTTTTATTTCTCTAGAATACATGCCCAGTAATGGAATTGCTGGGCCATGTGGTAAATACATATTTAACTTTGGGAAACAGTTTGACTATATTTTTATAAAATGGTTGTATCGTTTTTACATTCCTACTAACAGCATATGAGAATTCCTATTCTTCTACATCCTTTGCCTGTTATTATGAGCAGCCTTTTAAATTTTAACCATTCAGATAGGTGTATGTTGGTATCTCATTGTAGTTTAATTTGCATTTCTCTAATGACTAACAATGTTCAGCATCTTTTTAAATTCTTATTTACTATCTGTAGGTATGCTTTGTGAAGTGTCTGTTCAAGTATTCCGTTAATTTCAGTTTGGGGGCGGGGTTGCAGTCTCAGTCTGTCCTCCAGGCTGAAGTGCAGTGGCATGCTCATGGCTACCCCAGCATCGACTTGCTGGGCTCAGGTGATCCTTCTGCCTCAGCCTTCCAAGTAGCCAGAATTACAGGCGTGCGCTACCTCACCCGGCTAATTTTTTATTTATTGTAGAGATGAGGTCTCACCAGGTTGCCCAAGCTTTTCTCCAACCCCGTGGGCTCAGGCAATCCCCTTACCTCGGCCTCCCAAAGTGCTGGGATTATAGGCTTGAGTCACTGTGGCCAGCCTGTTAATTTTTTAAGTGGATTTTTTTGTTTTCTTCTTGTTGAGTTTTGAGAGTTCTTTATATATTCTGCATACAAGTCTCTTATTAGCTGATTTGTACTTTGCAAATATTTTCCTCTCTGGCTTGTATTTTCATTCCTGTTAAAGTGCATTTCTAGGAGCATAAGTTTTTTTTTTTTTTTTTTATGAAATGCAATTTATCAGTTTTTTCCATTTATGAATTATGATTTTAGTAGTGTATCTTTTACCTGACAGAACGTCACAATGATTTTCCCATATGTTTTCTTTCAGAAGTTTTATAGTTTTAGTTGTTGCATTAAGCATAATTTTTTGAATTAATTTTTGAATGCAGTGTGAGGTATGAATTTAAGTCCCCTTTTTAAAAATTTTTGCATATGGATATACAATTGTTTCAACATTATCGGTTACAAAGACTGTCCTTTCTACACTGAATAGCTTTTGCATCTTTGAAAAAATATCAATTATTCTTATATGTGTGGATTTATTTCTGGAACTCTTTTTATTTTTATGGTTCTATTCCATTCACCTATTTGTTTGTCTTTTGTATTTGTTTGTTTGTTTGGTTAGAGACAGGGTCTCGCTTGTCACCCAGGCCAGGGTGCAGTGACCAGATCGTAACTCACTGCAACTTCAAACTTCTGGGCTCAAGCGATCTTCCTGCCACACCTTCCAAAGTAACTGGGACTACAGGTGCACCACCATTCTTAAATAATTTTTTTCTTTGGTGGAGATGAGGTCTTGCTATCTTGTTGAGAGGCTTGTCTTTAACTCCTGGCCTCAAGCAGTCCTCCTGCCTTGGCATCCCAAAGTGCTGGGATTGCAGGTGTGTGCAACTGTGCTGGCCCTGTGTTTCTCCTTATGTCTGTACTTCATTGTTTTGATTTTCGTAGCTTTATAATAAGTCTGGAAGTCAGTGTTCTTAATTTGTCAATTTTATTCTTTTTCAAAGTTGTTTTGGCTATTCTGGTTCCTTTGAGTTTCTCAATGAATTTTAGAATCAGCCGAGTTTTTTTTTATAAAAATTACATTGAGTCTGCAGATCATTTTGGGGAAAATTGACCTCTTAACAATATTAAATCATATGATAATTAAACAATTTATATCTCTTCATTCATGTAGGTCTTTAAATTTTTTTCTCAGAGTGTTTTGTAATTTTCAGTGTACAGGTCTTTAACAACTTTTGTCAGATTTAGCCCTGCATTCCATAGATTTTTATTTTAAATGGTATTTAACTTGTTTTCATTTTCCCTGTGTTCATTACTGACATACAGAAATACAATTAATTTTTAAAATGTTGATTTTATATCCTCCTACCTGATAGCCTTATTTTATTTCTGATCTTAAGGGGAAAACATTCCATCTTTTACCAGTAAGTGTGATGTTAGCTGTATGTTTTACAGAGGTGCCATTTATTAGATTGCAGAAGTTTCTTTCTATTCCTGGTTTACTGAGAAGTGTTATCAGGAATGACATGTTGAATTTTGTCAGAAGCATTTTCTGCATCTACAGAGATGATTATATATGATATTTCTTTTAAATTTTTAAGTAGTGAAATACATGTGTTTGCTTTTTTTTTTTTTTTTTTTTAATGTTAAACCAAATTTCTGTTTCTGGAATAAACCCTAAGTCCTCATGATGCATTGTTCTTTTATATGTTTTTGGATTAATTATATAAAATTTTGTATAGAAGTCCTGTCTATGTTCATGAAGATATTGGTCTGTAGTTTAATTATGATGTCTTTGTCTGGTATTGGTATCAGAAAGACTAAGGAAGGGTTCACTCTAAAGTTTTCTTATAGAGTTTGTTTAGAATGGATTATTATTTAAATGTTTAATAGAATTCACTTAGGCTTGGGACCTTTTCATAGGTAGGTTTTTAACCACAGGTTTAATTCCTTTAGTAGATATTGGACTTTCCAGGTTTATTTATTTATAAGAAATGTAGTAAATTTGTAAAACATAAAATTTACCATTTTGACCCTTTTAAATGTACAATTCAGTGGCATTGAATACATTCACATTATTGTGTAGCTGTCACCAATATTCACTTCCAGAACTTTTTCATCACCTCAGACAAAACTCTGAACCAATTAAACAATAATTCCCCACTTCACTTTCCCCTCAGCTTCTGGTAGCTTTATTCTTCTTTCCGTCTCAGTGAAATGTTCCTATTCTAGGTATCTCATATCAGTGGAATCATACAGTATTTGTCATTTTGTATCTGCCTTACTTCACTTAGCATAATGTTTTCAGGGTTTATCCATGTTGTAGCATGAATCAGAATTTCATTCCATTTTATGGTTTAGCTAGGACTATGGGTGGCACATGGTGGCATGAGTCTGTAATCCTAGCTAGTCAAGAGGCTGAGGCAGGAAGATCAGTTAGGCAGCTTATAGTTGGATTTTTGAAAGATATTCTTTTGATCAGAGAGTTTATTGAATTTCATATAATTACCAGTAAGGAAGGGCTCCTGCCATCTTGCTACTTGTTTTTTTAAAGAGTTTTTGTTCTTATTTCCTCCATTACTGCCTTCTTTTATGTTTAGCTGATTTTTCTTTTATGTATAGTCTATAGATATTTTCTTTGTGATCTATTTCTTTTTTTTTTTTTGAGTTGGAGTCTCACTTTGTCGCCCAGACTGGAGTGCAGTGGCCACTCCCGGCCACCGCAGCCTCGACCTGCTGGGCTCCGGCGATCCTTCCGCCTCAGCCTTCCAAGTAGCTGGAACTACAGGCGCG
>CAUYQG010125126.1:0-21130 GCA_963574415.1 Tarsius wallacei | reverse complement strand
TTGTGAATAATGCTGCTGTGTCTGTGGTCTGCAAATATCAGTTGGAGTCGCCCTCAGTCCTTTGTGGTTGCAATATTACCCATGCTGCCATGCTGCATCCTACAGGGTGCAGACCACTGCACGAAACACCCACAGTGCAGGGCAGGGGGTGGGGAGAGGGAGGGTGGCTATGTGCCAGGCACAGAACCAGGCTCTGAAGTGCCTGTCTCCTTTAATCCCCAGCCACCCTTGTTAGCACTGTCCCCATGTTGCAGACAGGCTCAACACCCAGAGTTTACCAGTGAGGAAGCTGAAGCTTGACCTAAGCCTGTCTGACTCTAGAGAGCACCAGGGAGAGTGATCACTGCTAGTTGCTGTCATCAGGAAGGCTTCCTGAAAGAGGGGGTTAGATGTGCCTTGAGGGGCTCTGTGTACCCTTGACTTACCATGGTGTGCATGCTAGTTGGATTTGTTGCAACTGTGTTTGCAGGTGAAGCATTCCTTAACCAGCAAAGGAAGCCTTCACAGAGCCTCATGCAGCACCAGGCTGATCCAGCCTCTCCTCACTACCCTGTCCACCTCTCTCCCCAGGTGCGCTGAAATGATTATAAGCATGGACAGCAACCAGATCCACAGCAAAGACCCTCGCTACGGGGCCAGCCCTCTCCACTGGGCCAAGAATGCAGAGGTGGGCAGAGTCTGAGGGTCTGAGGCTGAGTGGGGGCTGGGAGCAGGGTCCCAGAGCCCTTTGGCCTTCAGCGCCTGCAGGAAGAAGGATCCTGGAAGGACTCTGGGGAGGCACTTGGGGGATGATAGCTTCATGGATCTAGAGGCAGACAAGCCCATGGAGTGTTGAGACCCTGGCATTGCTCTGCTGCTCACTGCTAGGTGGTGAGGTCCCCTCCGTGCCTCGGTTTCTTCATCCGAGTATTCTGCTTTGGAAACGTGACATCAGCAAGGTAGTTTGTAACAAATTCTTACAGACTGTCAAGTGCCTCCCAAACAGAAGATGGTGTGATGATGGTGGTGGTGGTGGATCTGGCTACACCCACAGAGAGCCTGGCTGGGCCTCTCCTCTGTGGTCTTTCCCTAAGCCAAGCTCCGCCCCTTGGGAGGATGGAGGCCTCTGGTCTCACCACCAGGAAGCACAGTTCAGCAGTGCCTTGGGTGCCCCAGGGATCATGGCTGCTCCCCAGCGTGGAGGGAGGGGACTGCCAGCCTCAGGGTATCTTTGTGTTCCAGGAGCTGGACACCAAGCCCTGCCCTTCATGTATGTTTTGTCATTCATTGCCATTACCCTCTGAGGTGGGAACTTGCATTCCCAATTTCACTGAAGAAAAACCTGAGGTGCAAAGGGCTGCGGTGACCTGTCCAAGCCCAGATGGGGTGAATGGGGTGGGCCCTGGGCTCAGGTGTGTCTGGCTCCGAAGCCCAGGCTCCCCTCCCAGGTCCCAGGCTCTCCAGAGCTGCTGAGTGAACAGGGAGGCCAAGGCCTGGTGAGGGGTGACACCTTTGTAGCATCCCAAAAGGGGGTGCAGGGAATGGGGCACTTCGGAGACAGGGTCCAAGGGACCTTTGCAAGGGGAGACGGGGTTCTGTTAGCTCCAGGAAAGGACTGGAAGCCTCTTAAAACAGCCCGTCAGCTTTTTGTCCCCTAGTTCCTGGGGTGCTTATGATATGGGAAATGGCATTGAGGGCCACTGCCAGAACTAGGGCCTGCGTCCTGGACTCTTCCTGTTGCTAGAACTTTCCAGAGGCCCCTCAGGAAGTGGCAGTGCCTAGGTACCACAGGCCACGGCTGCTCCCTGAGTCCTGTGACTCAGGCCTGGATCTTGTGTCCCACAGATGGCCCGCATGCTGCTGAAACGGGGCTGCGATGTGAACGGCACCAGCTCCACAGGGAACACAGCCCTGCATGTGGCAGTGATGCGCAACCGCTTCGACTGCGTCATGGCGTTGCTGACCTATGGTGCCAACGCTGAAGCCCGTGGCGAGCACGGCAACACCCCGCTGCACCTGGCCATGTCGGTGAGCCTGAGACCCATGTGTCCTCTCTGCTGGGCCCCAGTGGGGATGCAGGAAGATTGTCAAGCCTGGAGCTTGCCTCTATGTCGCCTCTCTCCTTCCCTGCGATGCTTAGAATCATATTCCCTTCCAAGGCTCAGTTCAGACCCTGCCTCCTCCCTCAAGAAGCTTTCCAGGTCCCCCTCTCAGCCCCAGATAGCATCTCCTCTGAGCTCTGGTACCTTTTTCTCTTGTGCCCACCCCCATTCAATGCTTGCCTAGTGTGAAGGGGAGAAGGACAGCTCTGGCTACAGATCATGACCCAGGGCATGTCACAGCCCTGTGTCAGCCTTGATTTTCACATCTCGAAAACGGTGGTATTGGTAACTACCTGGCAGAGTTATTGAGAGGATTAGATGGTAGACACTTGGGCACTCTGCAGCATGTCTAAATGGCACACACAGTACCTGGCACAGAGTGGGCACCCTACAATATTAGTACTCCCCGCTTCGTTCCTAGGAACACATATCCACCTGTGTGATGTTCTCACCTCCCCTGGGAGACTGTAAGCACACCCAGCTGGGCAGACTGTGGTGGGGCTGGTCACGTGTTGGTTTCTTATAGAACATAGTTCCTGCCTTTAAAGCCCCTACAGTCTAGTTAGACAGCTGGAGTATGGCATATTAACCTAAGGGAGGAGGATGTTGTGTTACAGACACAGGGGTGTGTGTGTGTGGGTGTGTGTGTATGCTCATGTGTGTGTGTTCCATAGCAACACCATATGTATATGTCTGTTTAGCAAGTCTCAAAGTGATGGAACAGGAGAGACCCCAGGACTCTGAAAGAAGTAGATTCAGGACAAATTCAGAGACATCCTGTTTTATACCAAAGGTCATAACTTAGAAGAGACATTGTTGCCCAAGAGGCTGAAACTATAAATAAAACCATGGGCATTTTTAGCACTGAGTGGGCCCTTGGAATGATCTAGTTCACTAGTTCTCAAGTTTTTTGGCCAACATGGTCCCTTTATCCTCTTAAAAATTATTGAGGGCTGGGCGCAGTGGCTCATGCCCATAATCCCAATGCTTTAGGAGATTGAGGCAGGAGGATCATTGAGGCCAGAAGTTTTGAGACCAGCCTGGGCAACATAGCAAGACCCCATTTCTACAAAAAATTTTTTAAAAAATTATCTGGATATGGTGTTATATACCTGTAACCCCGGTTACTCGGGAGGCTGATGCAGGAGGATCACTTGTACCCAGTTCTACTAGGTTGCAGTGAGCTGTGATCGCACTGCACTCCAACCAGGGTGACTGAGTGAGAATATTTTCTTAAAAAAAAAAAAAAGAAAAAGAAAGATTATTGAGGATTCCAAAGACTTTTTGTTTGTAAGGATTTTATTTACTATATTTATTACCGTATTAGAAATTTAAAATGTGAATTTTCAAAATATTTATTTTATTTGTAAATAATAAAAAAACGAATCATTTGCTAACATAAGTAACATTTTTTTATTTTGAAAACAACTTTATTCTCCAAAACACAAAATAATGAGTGAGGCAAGTTGGCATCATTTTACATTTTTGCAAATCTTTTTAATGCCTGACTTCACAGAAAGCCGTGGATTCTTATATCCCCTGCTACATTTACTCTGTTGCAATATGTTGTTTAGTTGAAGAATACAAAGAAAATCTGACCTCCCACAGATATGTAGCTGGGAAAGATACAGGGTTGTACCTTTTAGATAATTGCGGGTATTCTGCTTTGATATTACACCGAAACTCGCCACATGATAGTTATAAACAAGTTCGTTGCACTGGGCACTCTGAAACCCTCTCTGTGAACTTTTCATGCTTTCTTACATTAAAATCCACTGGCATCTCTTTTACTCTGCATGAATCTTTTACCCATGCAAGATTTTGTGTCATTCTTGGAAAATACTGGTTCACTGAACTCACATTAGCTTTCAAATGTTCATTTCATTTTATAGTATCAAAACTCCATAGTTTTATAAATATCACTACCAATCTCATTGGAAAAGTCTCAATATGGGGAAGCTATCAAGCCCATCATAGTATATACATATTTTCTAAAATTCTAAACTTTTCTTGAAAGCCTGAATTTTATCATTAGCGAAGAAACTGTCAGCTGTTTTTCTTGAAGCAACAGGCTCATGGCATTCGTTCACTTTTGAGAAAATGCCTTGTAAATACCCAAGACTGAACAGTCATAGTTTGTCAGTTTTGTTTTTTTTTTTGAGTTGGAGTCTCACTCTGTCACCCAGACTGGAATGCAGTGGCCGTTCCTGGCCACCGCAGCCTTGACCTGCTGGGCTCCGGCGATCCTTCCGCCTCAGCCTTCCAAGTAGCTGGAACTACAGGCGCGTGCTACCACGCCCGGCTAATTTTTTGATTTATTGTAGAGATGAGGTCTCGCTTGCCCAGGTGGGTCTCGAACCCGCGGGCTCAGGCAATCCACTCACCTCAGCCTCCCAAGGCGTGGGATTACAGGCTGAGCCACCGAGCCCGGCTTAAAAAATTTTTTATTTTTGAATTGGAGTCTCACTCTGTTGCCCAGACTGGAGTGCAGTGGGATACTCATGGCCACTGCAGCCTCGATCTACTGGGCTCAGGCAGTCCATCCCTCCTCAGCCTTCCAAGTAGCTGGAACTACAGGCATGTGCCACCACACCCAGCTAATTTTTTGATTTATGGTAGAGATGATGTCTTGCCAAGTTACCCAGGCTGGTCTTGAACTTGTGAGCTCAGGCAGTCCTCTCACGTCTGCCTCCCAAAGTGTTGGGATTATGGGCGTGAGCCACTGCGTCCGGCCTTGTATTACTGGAAAACCTGTAATGAACAGAAAATAGCCATTAGAAAACAGAATGCAGCCAAATTGTACTTGTAGGGCTTAAGGTCCTATTTGGGACTGTCTAAGCAGTTCTTTGTTAATATAACGATGACAAAGCAGCAAACACTGGATTTTTTTTTTCTAAACCAGTGAAAAAGAAAACAGAACAATAAGCCAGAGCCACTTGCCCCTGGCACTAATATCTGTTGTACAAAGCCTGTGCCTGCTTCTTGGCATGCAGCCTCTCATTTTATCACCCTGCTTACAGGAAAATAGGGCTGGATAGGCCATAGGTAGCAGGCAGATTGTAACCAGAACATTAATATGCAGCAATCTTAGTAAAAATATTAGCAAAGTTAAAAGACACGTTAGAGTCCTAATGCTGAGAGAGTTACCACAGTAAATATAAGAGACTTTACAACACACACAAAACATGCTGATACCTTGATGGAAGGGACTGAGGTGGCTGAAGGTCATGTCAGAAGTGGCAGGTGGCTGAAGGCCATGTCAGAAGTGGCAGGTTGAGAAATAGGACAGCTTTGTAGAAAATGTATTATTGCCAGAGATGGGTAGCTCTGGCTCATTGTCTAGTGTTTCTCTTGTCACTGGTTGAAAAAAAAACAACATCGATTTTTGCTGTTTTGCCATCCTTCTTTCAAAAAGAAACTGCTTGGATGGCTCCATGTAAAATCTTAAGTTACAAAGTACAATCCCACGACATTCTGCATGTATGGTTATTTTCTATGCACTGCAAATGCTCCTTAATTACACTTAACCTAGAAGATCAATAAGGAGTGGAAAGCTTTCATGGGAGAAACTGCTGGAATTCCTCTTCCTCTTCGCCATCTACTTGCCCCTCAGCAGCAGAGTGTAGCAGTAAGTTGTATAGGATGATCCTTCACCTGGTACTGTAGAAGTGCCACACCATCCTAATTTCAAAGAAAAATTGCTGGTTTGTGACCAGCCTGGGCAACTTGGTGAGAACTCATCTCTACAATAAATCAAGAAAAATTTGCCAGGCGTGGTGGCCCACGTCTGTTGTTCCAGCTACTTGGAAGGCAGAGGCGGAAGGATCACCTGAGCCCAGCAGGTAGAGGCTATGGTGGCTGTGAGCATGCCACTGCACTCCAGCCTGGGTGACAGAGTGAGACTCCAACTCAAAAAAAAAGAAAAAAAGAAAAATTGCCCACATAACACCCAAAGATCAGAGAGACTGGTCCCGTAAGTGTTTTCTAGACAAGGACAAACAACCTAGAGAAAGGTGGGGTGAAGGGGCCTTGTGATGAGATTGTGTTTCTCCACAGCGTGTTGCCTGCATTACATTAGGGTTTTTCGCGTTCAGCTGTGAGGAATCATGTACTACATTAAAGGCTGACATCATTCCTCTCTTTACCAGTCAGGGATGAGCAAACTCATATCATAGAAACATGCACTATGGCAGGAAAGACCTGTCCCTGTGGGAGACTGCAGCACATATGTATGATTTCCACATCCTTTACAGTGAAGGTACTTATTTTATTGTCACTCCTTTCCCCAAGTTTTTAATCCTCTTTGAAATAGTTTGTTTTGGGCCAGGCATGGTGGCTCACGCCTATAATCCCAGCACCTTGGGGGCCAAGGAGAGAGGATTGCCTGAGCCCACGGGTTCGAGACCAGCTTGGACAACTTGGTGAAACCTCATCTCTACAATAAATCAAAAAATTAGCTGGGTGTGGTGGCACATGCCTGTAGTTGTTACTCGGAACGCTGAAGTGGAAGGATCACCTGAACCCAGCAGATCAAGGCTGCGGTGGTCGAGAGTGTGCCTCTGCACTCCAGCCTGGGGGAGAGAGTGAGACTCCAACTCAAAAAAAAAAACAAGGTTCTTTCTAATGCCCCTTTTCAATATCTGTGTTGAGTTATCTTTCTAGACTTCTGTTAACTGTAATGTGAGAGTCTGTTTTCCTTTTCCATCTTTGAAACTCTCATGTTGTATCAAGTTTCTGATAGATTCTTTTATGCCTTCAGGTGTTTTTTCTACTTGGTACAACAATTTAATAATTATATTTCCCCACTCCCCTCCTCAGTTTTGAAGCTAATACAGGACCAGTACTTCTTTAAAATAAAATTTTTGAGTCATATGATGTTTTAAATAAAATACTACTGAAAAGTTTAACTTAGTAAAACTCTGTTACCCTTAAACCATAAAGAAAAAAAACTGCTGCTGGTGAGATTTGGAAATTAATGATAAACTATGTAGTTTATGATAAAATTGATCATTAAAATTAATATCACAGAGAAAGATATCCTTTCATTAAAAAATAAGTGAGTGGAACTCATTTTCAGTTTTATGGGATAACCCAGGCCCTGTTGATCAGTGTCTTGTGCTGTTTGGCATAGCACTGTCGATCCAAACCTCTTACATTCTAAATGTTTGCTGAGGCCTAAGAATGAGTGAAACCTTTCTAGTCCTTTGAACAGAGTTAGAAACACTTGCTACTTGTTGAACCTGGTAGGTGATAGTTTGGGGAAGCTTCTATGAGTTATATGAAATAAAATGTTTAATGCTCAATCTCTAGATGTCCTGATTTGCAACATATTATTATTCATTTAAATTGATTTAAGTTTCATTTGCATTTATTACAAACAATAGAAATTGGTAAGATTCACTTTTTTTAGTGCTTTGGAATATTTTTGATTTTAAAACAATGATTTTCTGGTGACTGCTATTTAAAGTTATATTTTATGTGTGTGGTAGCAAGCATCTTTGTAAAATATCGGGTTTGCGGAATCTTTGGACTTGTTGCTGTAAGTTCTTATTATTGATCCTAATTTGATTGCCCTGCTTAGAATTTAACAAACTGTTTTTACCTTAGAATGTTTAAAAGCACAGATTTTTGTTTGTCTTTTAAAATTCTTAACTAATGAAGCAATGTGGTTTGGTTTTCTTTAAACAGGTGATGATGTAAAATCTAAAGATTACATTGTTGCACTACAGCATCCTGTGACCACTGACATTAAGCATTCCATAAAAATGTTTGAATTAACATTGGATGCACTTATCTCATTTAATAAGCGGACCCTAGTTCTGTTTCCAAATATTGATGCAGGTAATTGAACCTGAAAATGAAATTATGTGGGAGGCTGAGATGGGAGGATCGCTTGATGCCGGGAGTTTGAGACAAGCCTGGGCAACACAGTGAAAACCCTTATCAAAAATTTAAAAAATTAGCCAAGTGTGGTGGTATAGTACATACCTTGTAGTCCTAGCTACTTGGGAGTCTGAGGTAGGAGGACTGCTTGAGCCCAGGAGTTCGAGGCTGCAGTGAGTTATGATTGAGCCAGTATACTCCACCCCAGGCAACAGAGCAAGAGTTTCTATGAACTCTTCTTTTGACTGCCTTCCTGTCTTGCTCATGTTATCATTGAAGGCCACTCTATTCTGAAATACATCCCAATTTTCAAAGGATAATCAGTTTTACTATAGCTCAAAGAGTTTGTAATGTTTTTGTTAAATCTAGTAGAAACTTAATGAGAGATACTAAAAAAAGGTCTATCTGCTCTCTATTTCAGTCTCATGTTTAATCGCTTACCTTCAGTTTCCACCAGTTAGAAATTGCAGTAGCCGAGAGAGATAAACCTTAGAAGTTAAAGTGAAAGAATATCTCTAGAAAAGTAATGATTCCACTGACCTCAATAAAATAGCATTGTTATTATTTGTTTCCTTTCTTATTTATGCTAGCTATACCTTAAGGCAATCTTGAGCTTAAGCAGTTTAGGCTGGAGTCCCTAACCAGTTGATCCTCAAGTAGACTGATCACCTACTGGCAGAGAGTACTGTAGACTTTGGTGCTAGTGAGACTTTAGGCAAGTTAGTGGGGATATGAAATATAATTGAAAAATGCGGCGGGCATGGTGGCTCACCCCTATAATCCCAATACTTTGGGAGGCTGAGGTGGGAGAATTGCTTGAGCCCAGGAGTTCGAGACCAGCCTAGGCAACATGTGAGACGTCATTTCTACAAAAAATGAAAAGTTAGCCGAACTTGGGAGGCTGAGGCAGAAGGATTGCCTGAGCCCAGGAGATCAAGGCTGAGGTGAGCCATGATGCTGTCACTGCACTCCAACCTGAGTGACAAAATGAGACCCCACCTTAAAACTGTATTAAAATTGTAATACTGGCTGGGGTCAGTGACTCAGCCTGTAATCCCAGCACTTTGGGAGGCTGAGGCGAGTACATTGCCTGAGCCCACGGGTTTGAGACCAGCCCGGGCAACTTGGCGAGAACTCGTCTCTACAATAAATAAAAAAATTAGCCAGTCACAGTAGCACGTGCCTGTAGTTCTGGCTACTTGGAAGGCTGAGGAGGATGGATCGCCTGAACCCAGCAGGTCAACACTAGGGTGGCCGTGAGCATGCCACTTCACTCCAGTCTGGGTGACGGAGTAGACTCCAACTCAAAAAAAAAAAAAAAGGAATAATACACATTTTTAAATAAATAAATAAAAATAAAATTGTAACACTCAATATATACCAATAATAAAAGATGAAGAAAACAAGTCACGTTTGACTTCTACAATTACAAGAGGTGCTCAAAGTGGTTACCATCAGCATCTAGACACTTATGATTACGGCAAACTAAAAGTAATACACAGATAACATCTCTTAAAATGTGTATCCATTGTTTTTGGCACTCCCGTATTTCAAAATTTAAAAAAATCCCAAATCCTAGGTATTTCCAGTCTCGAGCACTTTGGATAAGGGATACTCAGCCTGTATGATAATTATGGATAGTAACCTGTATGCTCTGGCAAGACTGTATAGAGAGAGCATGGCCAGATCTTCTCTAAGACCTGTGTTTATTTGCCTACCTTGCCAGACACAGAAAGTTAAAGATTGAAAACAGATGCACACACAGATTCTTTAAAATCAGTGGCTCCTGCCCACTGGTAAACATGGTGTGATCACGCTTCTGTCTTCTAACCAATCAGATTAGCAATTTTTTCTCCCACGGTACAAGGGTAGTTAGGAGAGAGTGAGTAGAGTGGAAAGAAATACTCCCACTGGGACATGGAATATTGCCTCCTGGCCCGGCGCTCACACCTGTAATCCCAGCACTTTGGGAGGTCAAGATGGAAGGATTGCTTAAGCCCAGGAGTTCCAGACCAGCTTGGGAAACATAGCAAGACCTCATCTCTTAAAAAAAAAAACAACTATCTAGGCATGGTGGCATGCACTTGTAGTCCTAGCTATTCGGGAGGCTAAGGAAGAAGGATCACCTGAGTCCAGGAGGTTGTAGCTGCAGTGAGCCATGATCGTGCCACTGCACTCCAGCTTGGGTGACAGAGTAAGACCCTGCCTCAAAAAAACAAAAACAGAAAAATTAATGCCTCTACCTCATACATCTTAAAGTTTTTAAAGCCATGTATTTAAAATAAAATATAAGCTACAGTATCAGAATCTGTCTGTATTTTTTTTGGAGTTTAGTCTACATAAATGGGAGTGCCATCTAGCTGAGCTCTTGTTAGTATAAAAGTGACTATTGCTGGGCAGAGGCTCTGTGATCAGTTTGGTGTGCGGAGCTTAAGAGAGCTAGGCTGTAGCCTCTTAATTGTTGTTTAAGGTAAAAGTTTTTACTAGGGCATTAATAAAAGGTATTTGCTTTGTTGGGTTCTGTCTGAAAAGTCCTAAATACTGCTGTTTGAATTCTTAGGTGAGTTGAAACAGAAAGCTGACCAGACATTTTAGATACTCATCATTCATGAGAAGATGAATAATTAAAATGACTATTTCCCTAACAATAGATGTGAGCTTTTATAGGGAGATTTCTTTCATACTTGCCCATGTAAATGGTGTCTTTATCTCATAAGTCATTTAGCAGTTGGTTCTTTTCATTTTCACAGGGAGCAAAGAGATGGTTCGAGTGATGCGGAAGAAAGGCATCGAGCATCATCCCAATTTCCGTGCAGTTAAACACGTCCCATTTGACCAGTTTATCCAGTTGGTTGCTCATGCTGGCTGTATGATTGGGAACAGCAGCTGTGGGGTGCGAGAAGTTGGAGCTTTCGGAACCCCTGTGATCAACCTGGGGACGCGTCAGATTGGACGAGAGACAGGTGTTTACCTTTGCTTATATTTCAACTGACTAGGCTTTATACATATGTGTCAGTTATTAGAAGGTAAGCATATATCAGTGCTGAGCACATATTTTTGTGAACAAGTGAGCGCATGGGGCTAATAACTATAGTTTAAAATCTATAATAAACTATAAAAACAGTGATTACCAATTTTTAGAGTTCTACTTACATTTTATTGTTTTTGTAATACCAATTAGCACTAAGTGATTCTTAGTTATGGCCTTTGATGGCTG
The DNA here is from genome assembly GCA_963574415.1 of Tarsius wallacei. Taxonomy (NCBI): domain Eukaryota; kingdom Metazoa; phylum Chordata; class Mammalia; order Primates; family Tarsiidae; genus Tarsius; species Tarsius wallacei. The sequence continues at coordinate 9,949 of CAUYQG010125126.1, read as the reverse complement.
TGTTCAAGAGAGATTGTAGTTGAATGTGTCATGAGTATATGAATGCTAGTCTTTCATTTTCTGGGCCTAGTGTGGAGTCTCTTTAGTCAGTTCTGTACAGTACAGCAGATCTAAGTAAGGTACTTATCTAAAGTGTAAGAACAATTATTACCAATGAAGTTGCTAACTGAGCTACCTCCTGTTATTAACATTAGATCAAGTTGTAATACTGTTCATATGCAGTGGAAGCTAACGGAAGCTGTATAGAAGCTAATGGAAGCTGTAGCTGATGGAAAACCCTCATGCCTTCTTAGGGACCTATCCACCAGTTATCTTTTCTCTTCCATGGATGTAAACCGTTAATGGAAAAAGAACTGGACTAAACCAAGGAGATTTGTCCCGTTCTGCTCTTTCTCCCCTTCTTCATAATTGCCACCTTTCCATTATCTTTAGATCTTCTCTTCTCATTCCTAGGACACTATTTTGCTCCCCATTTCATAGAGAAAATAGAATGAGATGGAAATTCTTTCAAATCCATTCATTCATTCATTCATGAAAATATTTAATAAGCACCTACCATGTATTAGGCACTGGGATTTGGCAATAAACTAGACTAACAAGCTCAGCGGTTATGTAATTTACATCCCGGCGGGAGGGGAGATAGATGATAGGCAAAGAAATAAGAAAAATAGCCGGGCTCGGTGGCTCAGCCTGTAATCCCGCGCCTTGGAGGCTGAGGTGAGTGGATTGCCTGAGCCCGCGGGTTCGAGACCCGCCTGGGCAGGCGAAACCTCATCTCTACAATAAATCAAAAAAATTAGCCGGGCGTGGTAGCGCGTGCCTGTAGTTCCAGCTACTTGGAAGGCTGAGGCAGAAGGATCGCCGGAGCCCAGCAGCTCGAGGCTGCGGTGGCCGGAAGCGGCCACTGCACTCCAGTCTGGGCGACAGAGTGAGACTCCAACTCAAAAAAAAAAAACTAGAATAATTAAGCCTAATTTCCCTCTGTTTTTCCCCCGGTACCCAAGAGAAGGTGGCCATCAGATGTTCACAGGAAAGTGCTAGTGTTAGTACAGTTAGTTCTAGCTACGTAACAAGGGTTGGGTTGTGAGGCAAAGCAGCACGCAGGAGCCTCTCCTAGCACAAAGGAAGAAAGCATAAAGAGACTTACTTACATTAAGGAATCAGTTGCCCTAAGTAGAGAATGCAGGACATAAAAGGTTAATACCCAGTGTCATCCAAAATACTCAACAGAAAGAAGCATAGCCATGTGGTTGTTTTCTTGTTTTTGTTTTTTAAGTAAAAACTGAAGATATAAAATAAGAATTGGCTTTTTTAACTAGAGATGTCAGGATGGGTGCAGCGACTCACGCCTGAAATCTCAGCAATCTGGAAGGCAAAGGCGGGAGGATCACTTGAGCCCAGGAGTTCAAGACTAGCCTAGGCAACATGTTAGATGTCATCTCTACCAAAACAATCTAAAAATTAGCTGGGCGTGGTGATGTGCACCTGTAGTCCCAGCTACTTGGGAGGCTGAGGCAGAAGGATCACCTGAGACCAGGAAGTTGAGGTTTTGGTGAGCCCTGATTGTGCCACTGCATGCCAGCCTGGGTACAGAATGAGACCCTGACTCAAAAGAAAATAAATAAACAATAAAACAACTAGAGATGTTGTAAGGAAGTGATGAAACTACTTCTAAGTTCCTCATTTTCCTAATCAGGGCAATATTTACAGGAAACCCAAATTATTTCTGTAACACTTGAAGTAAAATTGCTGAAACTGCTTTCTTTTCTTTCCTTCTTTCTTTTTTTTTTTTGCTTGCCTGAAGATTTTCGCATATAGCAAGGCATGAAGGGCAGAACACTCCAGCTTCTGCAAATGCCTCAAACACTCCAACTCCCCAAGGAGAGCAGAGCCAGGGGCACATTTGCAGAAAGGACCTGCAAAGGTTACCCACAGAAACTCAGGTAATTCACCAGAGAAAAGTCCCCTGACGCTGGAAATCTCAAGATTCAAAATAGTAAACTTAATCAGGTAGAAGCCAACCATGTTAATCCAAATGAAGTCATTTAAATTAGCTCTTCTTTTAAATGATTTTATAGAAGAGACACCCAGACTGGGTCCCATTCATTACCTGCCATATTCCAAAAGCGTAGCATGGATCCTAGATTCTTCATCGAGCAGCTCCTCTGCTCCTTTTTGGCGTTTGTATTTCCGACGGGGCTTGTAAACATCCTAAGTGGGTGAGAGAGCCAAGTTACTGAGTGTGAGAAGGCACTCTTCCTGAACTGGCCGCTGCATGCCTCCAGCCAGTCAGGGGAGCAGGTCTTTCCCTGGCACAGCCTGGTGTCCACAGCTCTGTGGCAGGCAGAACACAGAGGGCACTCAGGGTGGCTGCCTTCAAGGAGTCAGCTGTCTACTAAAGACACACAGGCAAGGTTTATGAAAGCTCAGGGCGAAAGACAATGAACTGAACCTTTGGTTGACTAATAGCATTTGTTTAAACCTATATGCTCTCCTTTGCTGAGACACAGAAAAAAGTCCTACCACAAAGGGGGAAAAGATCAGTAACAAAAGAGGGTCCTTTGCTCTTAACTTTTTAATTTACAAAACTGATTAAGTGCTCAATGAAAAAAGTTTAAACAATATATAAATGTACAGAGAACCCATTGTGCCCAACAAGGGTGAGTGCTTGCTGTGTACCCTTCTACAGTAATTGATACAGGTAAAAACAGCCTTTGTAAAAGTAATGAACACTTTGAACAAAAACTTCAGAAAGTAATCCGGGACACCTGGTGTCTTGTTTTGTATTTATTTGCATTAAATTATACTATTTTACAAATAATACATGGAAATATTCCTGTAAAAAGTTTCAAACATTACAAAGGATGTGGAATTTTTTTTAAGTCCTGCCTCACCCTCTATCCCTAGATCCAACCTCTCCCCAGAGGCACCACTGTCAGTTTGATGGGTGTGCATTCTTCCAAACCTTTGTCTTGAATTTACTTAAATACATGTACATAACACACACACATTTTTAAATAGATGGTTTAGGGAATTTTTTTTTAACATAAAGAAGAGTGTGTTGCATATATTGTTCTACAAACTTTTGTCTGTTTGTTTTTGCTTAACAGTATGTACTGAAGATATTGCCATGAAATAAAGTTACACACAAATCCACTTCATTCTTTTTAACTAGATGTAATATTCCTTAATATAGATATTTCCTAGCTTATTTAACTTTCTACTAAAATACATTAATTTCTAAGTTCCTATTTAACATAATGCTTATATTTATACATGTAGATTACTAGTGAAGACTATACTCTGACCTTTTTTCTTTTTTTGTCAAGTTCCCAGGGAGGCAGGTTTATGAACCCTCCCTATATAATGTGGTTTACTTTCCAACTAGACTCTGGCATAACATCACATAACAGATAACGAAGGAAAATCAAAATATTTTATGAACTCTCAAAAGCCGTCTCTTAGGGACTCTTGGACTCCGGGAACCTTTTAAGCCACTTACCTCCCTATTCCCTGTGAAGTCTGCCACTATGAGGCTTCATCTACATTATCAAGAAACCTGGGCCAACCATTTTCTATACTGACTTCAAAATTCTTTAAGTAAAAGCTTGGCTCTTGCTACTAATTGCCAGTCAGCAAATCTTTGATTTCACCTATAACCTGCAAGCTCCAGCTTGGAGATCTCCCTCCTTCCAGTGCTAAATGAATGTAAATCTCCCATGTATTGATTTATGGTTTCCTGTAACTTCTGTCCTCCTAAAATGTATATATCTAAGCTACAATTCAACCACATTCTCAGGATCTCCTGGGAACAGGTGTCAAGGGCCTAGGTCAATCACATTTGGCTCAGAATAAACCATCTTAAATATTTTACATAATTTAGCATCTTTCGTCAACACTAGGATAAAAACTTAGAAGTGAAATCACTGGTTTGCAGGGTGTTTGCAATACCAAGTTGAGCCAAAAAACAACCATACTGATTGACGTGCCCATCAACTTGTTAACCACACCTTTGACAACAAAAAATATTTGCAAGCTTTTTACATATTACAGGAGTGAAAAATATTTCACTGTTTCATTAGCCTTCCCAAATTATTAGTGAGGTCTAGAATCTTATTTGCCATTTTCTTGTTCAAAACCTTTGTTTTCTCATTAATTTGTCCATTTTCTTACTAATATGTAAGTATAATATATAATCTGAGTATTAGTCCTTTGACTTTTATTTACATAGCAAATACCTTCAGCCAACTTATTGTTTGTCAATTTTGTTTCAACTTGATGTTTTTTGTATGACATTTCAATCTTTTATGTAGTCAAATTTACCAACAACTTTCTTTACAGTTTTTAGACTTTATATCTTACTTCTTATCCCAGGGATTGTGAAAAAAATTCTCACATGTTATTTTTATAGTTATATTTAGCTTACATTTTATATTTAGTCTTTTAATCCATTCAATATATAGTGAAAGGCAGGAATCTAACAATTTATTATCCTCTTCAATTCCTTTTGTTTTATGAATTCTCTATCTTGTATCCACATTTCTTTTTTCAAATTTCCTGGCTATTGTTACACATCTTCTTTTCAAATAAATTCCAGTGTCAGTTTGTGAAGTCGATTATGGAAAGCTCTGGTTGGTTTTTATTAGAATTATACCAAATTTACAGATATTTTGGAAATAACTGATATCTTTATAATATTGAATCTTGCCTTGAGAAACAAGGTTTTTTCCTACACTGAAGTGTTTCTTATTCTCTAATAAACTTTTCCAGAGACAGTATAGGTTTTCCATAGTTACTATATATCCAGACCTTTCTACCACCCAGAGCCACAAACCAGTTCACCAACCAGATATGTTAACCCAGAATCCTTAAAAAAAACCCTTAAACGGCAAAAAAGACTTCAATTCTTTAGACTCCAATACCAGAAAAGGAGAGTGAATACAAAGTACAAACCCCTCAGAGATATATCTTTTTTTCTTTCTCTGAGGTGGAGTCTCACTCTGACACCCAGGTTGGAGTGCAGCGGCATACTCAAGGCTACCCCAGCATCGACCTGCTGGGATCCAGTGAGCATTCTGCCTTAGCCTTCCAAATAGCCAGAACTACAGGCACGTGCTACCACACCTGGCTAATTTTTTATTTATTTTAGAGTCGAGGTCTTGCCAAGTTGCCCAGGCTAGTCTTGAACCCACGGGCTCAGGCAATCCACTCGCCTTGGCCTCTCAAAGTGCTGGAATTATAGTCTAAGCCATTGAGCCTGGCTGATATATATCTTTTTAACAAAAGTATTTTGAGGCTCATCCTCAAAATAATTCATGAAAACAAAATGCACTATAAACTTCTTATATCACTAAATTTTTAAATTATTAGTGTGTGGTTTAGTTATAAATACAGAAGCAAATACAGATCTATTTTATGCAGGACATATTATAAAATTATACACATACACAAACAGATATACACATATATATTATATATATCCTAAGCAAAATATATGGCATGTAGTTAAGTGATCTGTAAGTGCAGGTCTACAGCCCCAGATTACCTGGTTTGTCATTCTACCCCAAATGAATGTGTCCTTCTTAACTGCTAAGCTGGCAGCCAAATTAATACTTTGGGAATATCTGCTGAGGGTTCTGGGCACAAGCAGACAGCTGTTATGCCAGCAAGGTATTTTAGCTGTTTGTCCCCGGATCTTTTCTTTTCCATTCCTTGGGTTTATTGCATCTAATCTCTTCTCTATCTGAATAGCACCACGACAAACATTACTATTAGATTTCTCCAGATAGTGGTGTTTTACTCTAATTAGAACTGTTCCCCTTTGATAAGTCTGGTTAACTTTATTATTATTTTACATTTTATGATGAAAAGTTTCAAACACAGAAAATCATTCTTTCTGTAATACACACTATGTAATCTCAATAATTCTGTAGAAAAGGGAATGGAACAGGGGCTGGGATAATGCTGGAGGGTTGTTCTTACAAACTGCTGCCACAAACATTCCCTAGTTTGTTGCTGGTGTCTACATGAATAGGGAGTTATAAATAACATAACATAGACTTACAGGGAAATGAAAAATATAATGAGCCCACATGACGTCAGTTACTGCATACAATTTAATTTCCACTGAGGTCTACTATTACAACAGTAGTATATAATTGACCTTAACTGCTATTTTCCTAAATTACCACCGAAAGAGTCAATGACTCAAGACAGGAAATTGGATTCTTCTAAAAAAAGAACTGACTCCAAAACAATAGCACACTTGAGACCAACAGCTAAAAGGTCCTTTTATTCTGCCAGACAATGGCAATGTCATTTTTACGGATGGTTCCTTATACTTTAAAGTATAAAACTTCAAGGTTGGGCACGGTGGCTCAAGCTTATAATCCCAGCATTTTGGGAGGCCGAGAAGAGAGGATTGCCTGAGCCCACAGGTTCGAAACCAGCTAGGGCAACTTGGTGAGACCTCATCTCTACATTAAATCAAAACAGTAGCTGGGCATGGTAGTGTGCACCTGTAGTTCCAGCTACTTGGAAGGCTGAGGCAGAAGGATCACCTGAGTCCAGCAGTCAAGGCTGCGGTGGCCGTGAGTACGCCACTGCACTCTAGCCTTGCAACAGAGTGAGATTCCAACTCAAAAAAAGAAAAAAAAAAAAAAAAGCATAAAACTTCATATATGTCTCACCTTTTGCACTTTATCACCACACTATGAAACAGAGGCAGGGCACATACTATTATCTTCACTTCACTACTGGGGAAGCAGACATTGAGAAATTTGTCCAAGATCCCTAGGGCAATATTAGGCCTGGCCCTAAGGACCTGGGCTTCTAATCCCAAGGCTTGCCCCAACACTAACTTGTCCCTGGTGGGCACACTAGTCGCCCACCAGTCATTTCAGCTAGCTTTCTCACAAGACTTATTCCATAATCTGAAGCTGCCACATGGATCACTACAATGGTTGACTTAAGTAATGTGTCTTAAATGACAAGGTTTCAAGCAAGAGGACCCAGGCTATACTCTGTCTGGTCCTATCTCTGCCACTAACCAGCTGTATGACCTTGGGAAAGGCAGTTCCCCTCAGTTTCCGCATTTGTAAAATTAGGTTGTACTAATAGATCTTGAAGGATACTCCCAGTCTCTCATTCTTTGTGTTATTTTAGTCCTGCACAGATATTGCTTGGTAACAGAACTCCACCAACAATCTGAAGTCTGAGATTCATAGAAAATACACTGAGTTTTATGCCATTGTGTTCTTAATAAAGCATACAAAATGAGCTCATCCTTTTGCCATTAACCATGGTAGCAACAGCTATCATTTATTGACTAATAGGTAAGTGCCAGGATCACACTGTTACACAGGTGCTGCCCATTTGACCCTCACCCCTATGAGGGTGGTTATCCTTGCTTTCTGGCTATAGTTGATGAAGCTCAGCCACAGAGGTTAAACATCTTGCTCATGTCTACACAAGCAGTAAGTCCTAAAAACAGGCAACTTCGATCACCCTTTCTTTGGGTTCTGAAAATTCATGACGGTAGATGCTCAAAGACACACAGGCAGCATTAAAAAATTAAAGTGAACCTGTTGTAAAACAGAGACCTCTTGCCCTGCGAGAGTCAGATCTCAGCTCTGCAGGTCTGGTTACAAGTCAAGTTCACCTGTTAGAGGAATTCCTGAGTTCCAAATGGCAGAGAAGGGAGGCAGAACAGCACAGCACAATGGCAGTATCTGTAGCAAATCTCAGATCACTGCCTTCACAGTTACAGTAGACAATTTCTCCGCTGAAATAATGGAGCAGGCAGTGAAACAGTCACGATAATTTGACATTCTACACTTAAAAGCTCCGGTAGGCCAGACCACATTCAACTCTGCAGAAAGTGACATAGCTCATTCTCACTGCCCAAACTCAACTCCAAAGAGACTCACTTCAGCCTATGACTCCTGTAAGTAGATGCTGCCTTCCACCTGAAGATGCCCCATAGATTATTTTCACCACCTAGTGCAAGAAACCTAGTTCTGAAAGATCCCGTAAGAAAAAGTATAAATGGGACGAATAAATGCTTTTGAAAAATTCTTATATGAATAACACAACAACAAACAAAACTAAGTCCCTGGGCACCGAGTGAAGGAAATGATAAGAGATGTATGGATAACAACTGTTTCTGTAGAATGTTCTTCAGAGACACTCCACACCTAGTTTTTTTCCATTTTGTTTTACATGAGCTCTGCTATGCAAGTATATCATCTGCTCTTTGAGGTCTAGCACAAGTCCTACCTCAAGTCTCTTTGAGTCCGTACCAAACAGTATAACGTGATGGGTAAGAATAAAGTCATTGTGCTATAAAAATCAGCTAAAGATGGCCCCTAGGTTGTATACTCTTCACAGCAGACAGATCCGCTGGCTCAAAAGCTGGCCAGCACCAAACTCAAATTTTTACACATCAAATTGTTTTAAACAGAGCCCAGATAAGCAGTTTTTTTTTTTTGCCATTTAGAGCCTGCCTACTTTGCATACCCTTCAAAATGAGATGCTTTTAAACTGTTAGCACTTGCTAACCACAGACAGGATAAGCCCTGGGGCTAAAGACCCCAGGCCACAGTGGCTCTTCAGAGGTCCCTGACCCAGACTCCCTGTGTGATGCTGACCATCGCCTAGACATGTGAGCCTTCTTTATGATCTGGGAAAGTTCCCGTGGCCCCCTCCCACTCTGGATGTGGTCCCTGTGCCTAAGCCTCTGGATGTCCTACAGTATGAAGGACTCGCCTAGCCCTCAAAGCATCACTCAAATAAAGCCTGTATATGCTATTGCCACCTCATTATCTGATCATTCTTGACAAGTCCCAAAATTCCTCAAACCCTTTATATGCTGGAATGTCACTGCTGTTGCTTCAGCTCCTAGAACATGGTCTGACATGCAGTAAGTGCTCATTTAATATTACTGAATGAATACACAGAATCAGATAGACCAGGGTTTTAATCCTTGCTCCATTACTCACTGCACCCTCTGATTTGGGGCAAGTGAATTTAACCTCTATGGGTTTCCATTTGTAATTTGGGTATAAGTGGACTTATTATGAGGATTAGTAATATATTTAACAGTATCTGACACACAGCAGAGGCTAAGATATATATTTACATACATATGGATGTATATTATGATCAACAAAATGTACTACATTGCTGTAATTATGTCACTACACTCACATTTCACAAGCTGGCTGGAAAGGCCTTCCTCATGCAGTCCTTATGGAAGAACATACCGGAGCAGTAATTTTAAATGACATGACATGGTCTCTTAGGCGATACAGTAAGTTCAACAACTAGAGCAATTCTTGCCAATCAGAGTGGAAGATCTAAAAAGGCTTCTTATTTTTCTTCTCTATTCTCAAACAATATTTTTTTTTTATTATTATAAAGATGTGGGGTACAATTCAGGGTTAGGTATACAAACATTGATTATTCAGGTACCCTTGTTAATGAGGTATGTCCCACCCTCCCCTAGCAGTTTCCCTCAACTGCCAATCCCACCCCCCTCTCCCCTGACAGTTTCCTATTACTGTCAAATGCTTTCTTATGGTATTATAATCGTTCAAGGTCCGCTTATGAGTGAGAACATATGGTTCTCTATTCTTTGTTTCTGTGATAGATCACTGAGTATAATCGACTCCAAATCCATCCAAGTTGCTGCGAAGTCCATATAGTTGTCCCTTATGGCTGCATAATATTCCATTGTGTATATGTACCACATTTTCTTTATCCAGTCCAGCTACGATGGGCAACATGATTGGTTCCATGTTTTTGCTACTGTGAATAGAGCTGCAACAAACATACGTGTGCAGGTATCTTTTTTGTAGAATGATTTGAGTTCCTCTGGGTATATTCCCAATAGGGGAATTGCTGGGTCCTATGGAAGGTCAATTTCTAGTTCTTTCAGAAATCGCCACAC
>CAUYQG010125121.1:0-11236 GCA_963574415.1 Tarsius wallacei | reverse complement strand
AGGTGAGTGGATTGCCTGAGCCCGCGGGTTCGAGACCCGCCTGGGCAGGCGAAACCTCATCTCTACAATAAATCAAAAAATTAGCCGGGCGTGGTAGTGCGCGCCTGTAGTTCCAGCTACTTGGAAGGCTGAGGCGGAAGGATCGCCGGAGCCCAGCAGGTCAAGGCTGCAGTGGCCGGAAGTGGCCACTGCACTCCAGTCTGGGCGACGGAGTGAGACGCCAACTCAAAAAAAACAAAAAACAAACAAAAAAATCAGATTAAATGAATAAAATATATTGAAAAATGCAACATACCGGTACTGACATAAGAAGAAATGCAAATTCTGAAGAGTCCTACATCTATTTTTAAAAATTTAATTCATACGTTAAAATCTTTCTTCAAAACCCCAGGCTCAGATAGCTTTACTAGTGAATTTTCCGACTATGATATTATGAGTCTCTGTGTGTGTGTGTGTGTATGTGTGTGTGTGTGTGTGTGTGTTTCATCCACAGTTCCTGGCTCATAACTCCCATAGCTTTGTTACAGTTTTTTGTTATAATGTTGGGGAACTCAGGCCTCAGGAGCAGGCCCCAAAAAACAGACCTCTCTCTCTGATCGTCTCCTGGTCCCCTTTCATCTGCCCAAGGCAAAACTCTAATCTGATTGTGGATCATAAGACCCTCATCCCAGAGATTGTCCTGCCCCATGCCCTGGTGGAAGGCTGCACAGAGTGGTCAGAAGAATCTGGACAGGACTTGCTGTGTTTCCCCACTCAGCCTCTTAGTGCAATCACATTTTTAAAAGGTTGTCAACTATGCCTATGTAATGACTCCTCCATAAAAAGCCAAAAGAACAGTGTTTGAAGAGCTTCCAGATAACTGAACCCACAGAGGTTTCTGGAGGGCAATGTGCCCAGGGAGGCATGGAGGCTCCATACCCCCTCCCCCATACCTCACCTTATGCATTTCTTCATCTACACCCTTTGTAATATCTTTTATAGTAAACCGGTTAAGTATTTCCCTGAGTTCTGTCAGCCTCTCCAGCAAATTAATCGAACCCAAAGAGGGGGTTATGGGAACCCCAACAGGAAGGCTGTCAGTCAGAAGCTCTGGAGGTTCGGACTTGTGATTGGTATAAGGTGGGGAATGGTCTTGGGAACTGAGCCCTCAAACTGTGGGATCTGATGCTGTCTCCTGACAATATCGGAATTTAATTGGAGGACATCCTGCTGGTGTCCAAGGCAAAGTCGATTGCTCATTTGGTGGTGGGGAGATATCCACCCCCCACATTTGGTCACAGAAGTCTTCAGTGTTGTTGATTGCTGAACAATTGCGATGGGCTCCAAGTAGTCAAGGTTTATTAACATTCTAAAAATCCATGAAAGAGCCGGGCTCGGTGGCTCAGCCTGTAATCCTGCGCTTTGGGAGGCCGAGGTGAGTGAATTACCTGAGCCCACGGGTTCGAGACCCGCCTGGGCAACTTGGCGAGACCTCACCTCTACAATAAATCAAAACTTAGCCGGGTGTGGTAGTGTGCGCCTGTAGTTTCAGCCACTTGGAAGGCTGAGGTGGAAGGATCGCCGGAGCCCAGCAGGTCGAGGCTGCGGTGGCCGGGAGCAGCCACTACACTCCAGTCTGGGCGACTGAGTGAGACTCCAACTAAAAAAAAAAAATTAAATTAAAAAATAAAAATCCATGAAAGTAATTCACCATATTAACAGAATAAAATAGAAAAATAAAAATGATTGTATCAAAAGGTGCACAAGAGGCATTTGTTAAAATTGAATGAATATTCATAATTTTTTTTTTTTTTATTTCCTTTTTAGAGACAGGGTTTTGCTCTGTCACCCAGGCTGGAGTGCAGTGATACAGTCATAGCTCACTGCAGCCTCAAACTCCTGGGCTCAAGCGATCCTCTCACCTCAACTTCCCAAGCTGGGACTGCAGGCACGTACCATCTCACTCAGCTAAATTTTTTGTATAATTTTTTGTAGATACAGAGATCTCTCTTTGTTGCCCAAGCTGGTCTCAAGCTCTAGCATAATACTATCCTCCAATTTCGGCCTCTGAAAGTGCTGGGACTACAGGCCTGAGTCATTGCACCTGACCTACTACAACTAACATCATATTTAGTGGTAAAATATAGAATGCCCCCCCCCAGTTCAAGAACAAGACAAGGATTTCATAATTCCCTCTTTTTTATTTTTACGTCTTTTTTTAACATTGTACTGGAAGTCATGGCTAGTTCAACAAAGCAAGTTAAATAAATAAAAATTGAAAATTAATATGCAAAACTATCATTATTCACAAATGATATAACTGTGCATATAAACAATATAGAAAACCCAGGCTGGGCACAGTGGCTCATACCTGGAATCCCGGCACTTTGGGAGGCTGAAGTGGGAGGATCTCTTGAGCCCAGGAGTTCAAGACCAGCCTAGGAAACATAGCAAGACCTTGTCTCTACAAAAAATTTTTTAAAAATTAGTCAGGTGTGGTGGCATGAGCCTATAGTTCCAGCTACTCAGGAGGTTGAGGCAGAAGTATCACCTGAGTCCAGGAGTTCGAGGCTGCAGTGAGCACTTCGCTCTGGGAGACAAAATGAGACTCCTACTCAAAAAAAGAAAAGAAAAGAAAATACAGAAAACACAGAAGAATGTATGAAAAAGTATCTGGATATATAAGTCAGGTTTGTAAGATCACTGGGTATAAGGTCAATATACAAAAATCATTTGTATTTCTATATACTAGTACAAACAGCTAGAAAATGAAATTTTGAAACAATATGATTTATAACAGCACAAAAAATTTAAAATACCTATGAATAAACTCAACAAGAAATATTTAAGACCTATATACACTTAATGCAACAAAAGATTTCTGAGAAAAATTCAAAGGGCTAAAAAAAGGAAGAGTATGTCATGTTTTTTATGGTAAGACTTAATGTTGCTAAAATGTCAATTCTTTCTAAATTAACCTGTAGATTCAACAGAATTCCAATAAAAAATATAATGTATTATTTTTGTAGAAATTGTCAAGTCAGTTCTAAAATTTTCATGGAAATATAAAAGACCTAGAATTCCTAAGGCAATCTTAAAGAAGAATAAAGCTAGAAGACTTTCACTACGCGATATCACGACTTGTCATAAAACTTCTCAAGTTAAAATAGCATACCAGCCGGGCTTGGTGGCTGTGCCTTGGGAGGCTGAGGTGAGTGGATTGCCTGAGCCCACGGGTTTGAGGCACCTGGGCAACTTGGCGAGACCTCATCTCTACAATAAATCAAAAATTAGCTGGGCGTGGTGGCGCGTACCTGTAGTTCCAGGTACTTGGAAGGCTGAGGCGGAAGGATCGCCAGAGCCCAGCAGGTCGAGGCTGCGGTGGCCGGGAGTGGCCACTGCACTCTAGTCTGGGCGACAGAGTGAGACTCCAACTCAAAAAAGAAATAAAATAAAATAGCATACCAGTACTGTAAGAGTCCAAAAAGTAGTCAATGCAATACAATAGGGTAGAAACAGACCCTGTGTGTAGAAGAAACACAAGCTGTTTTTCCCCTGCTCTCACACCACAATAATCGACATAGAAGACTTGTGACCAGTGCATGGGAGGGTTTTCCCCACATACCAAGTAAGGACTCAGTTCCACAGTGGATACCAGCTACATATCTTCTAGTTGAATTTAATTATGACACTACCTATCTGTAGGTGGGGTCAGAGCCCACAGGTTGAGGGCTCAGTCCCCAAGACTACCACCCACTTTATTTTACCTGAACTTCTGGCTGTAAGCTGGGTTTCCCATGACTCCCTCCTTGAGTTTGATTAATTTGCTAAAATGGCTCATGGCACCCAGGAAAACACATTTACTGGTTTATTATAAAGGTCATTACAAAGGATATAGATGAAGAGGTGACCAGAGTGAGGTATAAAGGAGGAGACGTAGCACCCTCCCAGGGTCCTCCAAGAATCTCCATGTGTTTAGCTCTCCCAACTCTATCCTTTTGAGCTTTTATGGAGGCTTTAGAATGTATGAATATGTGATTAGACTATTGGCCACTGGTGACCAACTTAACCTTCAACCCCTTCCACCTCCCTGGAGGTTGGGGGTGGAGCTGAAAGTCCAGATCTCTAATCCTGCATTGCTCTTTCTGGTAACTAACCCCAATCGTGAAGCTCTCTGGGAGATGCCAACCACAAGTCAACTCATTGGCATGCAAAAAGACTTCACTTAAATTTTCTAAAGATTTTTAAAAGTGTATGCTAGGAAAGGAGATCAAAGGCCAAATACGAGTATCTATTTCACAGTATCACATAGACCACACATATTTGAACTTTTCAGTAAATGGTGCTGGGTCAATTGGATATCCATAAGAATAAATAAGTAAATAAATAAGCCTTGACATGTTCCTCACATCGTAAACAAAAATTATGTCAAAATAGATCATAAATTTAAATGTGGAAGCTAAACCTATCAAGCTTCTAGAAAAAAAACACAAGAGACTATCTTCTACATATTGAGGCAGACAAATATTTATTTAACAGAACCAAAAGAAAAAATCACTAACCTTAAAGAAAGATTGATACACTGGACTTCATTGCAACTTGGAACTTCTGTTTGGTGAAAGACAATATTTAGAAAGTGTCAAAGCAAGCCACAAACTGGGAGAAAATGTTTGCAATATATATATTTGATAAAGGGCTCATATCCAAATATATAAAGAATTCCAATGAATCAATAAGAAATAGACTGACAACCAAAAGGGAGGGGGGAATGGGCTTAGGCAGGTACTTTACAAAAGATCTCCAAATGGCCAATAAGTATGCAAAGGGTACTCGACATCATTAGTTATCAGAGACCAATAAGATATCACATCCTTAGCAAAATGATTAATATTTAGAAAACTGAAAATTCCAGGTGTTGGCAGACATGGAGTAGGAGTATTGTAAACTAGTACAAGCACTTTGGAAAACTGTTTTACAATATCTTCTAAAACTAAACTTAAATAAACCTTATAATCCAGGAGAATCTTTAGTGCTCATATTCACTAAAAATATACATAAGAGTGTTAATAATGACTTTAGCCATAATAACTCAAAATAAAAGAAACCCAAATATCTACCATCACTAGATTGGTAAATAATCCATGCTATATTCTTGGAGGGAATATTACACAGCAACTTAAAAAGATTAAACTACTTTTTCTGACAGCAATGTAGATGAATCTCACCAGTATGATCATTGGTAAGGAAGCCAGACACCAAAGAGTACATAGTGAAAAGTTAATCTATAAGAGAGGTTAGAATATTGTTTACCTTTGGGGTGGTGGGAGGTTTCAACTTGGAGGGAGCACAAAGAACCCATTGGGTACTAGAAATTTTTACATATTGATTTGGGTGATGGGTATAGATACATGCACATGTAAAAGTTCATCAAGCTGCTAACTTCAATTTTGTGCACACTACTGTAAGTTATATCTTGATACAAAGTATAAAAAATAAGAGAAGTGTTGACTACGTCTCATAGAATTGTTCTGACCATTGAACTAAGTAGAACACAGAAATAATTTATTCTACGTGTGGATGTGCTTTGGTAAGAGCAAAGTATGATGTTTCCACTGTGGAGATGTGAATTTATAGATTTCCTCACTCACCTCAACTAAACCCATCTCTGAAATATAAGAAGAGTCTTCCTGATTCAGTTACTCAAACGACAGCCAGAAATCAGTGGGTCATAAAATTTATGTAGATAAAATAGACAAGAAAGTGGATTAGGGAAATTTACAAATTGGTCAAGAAAATGTCCTAAACCTAGATTACAGCTACACCTGTGAGAACTGAGACCCATGTAGGCGTCGAGACGACTGTTCACTCCTGTAAACAGTAAGTATTTCTTGAACATTTTCTACATGTCACTTGATATTTGGGGCCCAATAATTCCTTGTTGTGTGTGTGTTGGAGGAGGGACCTATGTCGTGCTGGTAAGGATGTCAGCAGCAATCTTGGCCTCTGTCCATTGGACACCAGTAGCAGCCTTGCCCCAGTTATGACAAACAAAAATGTCTTCAGACATTGCCAAATGTCCCCGGTGGGTCAAAATTGTCCCAGTTAAAAATCACTACTCCAGAAGAGAATAGGGAGTGATGTGAGTCTGGGCTATTTTATGAAAGGGGCTCAGATAAGGCCTCTCAATAAGACTCATTTAAGCAAAGACCTAAAAGAAGTGGTGGTATGAGCTGTGAGGAAATCAGAGGGAGCAGCATTCTTTTTTTTTTTGAGTTGGAGTCTCACTCTGTTGCCCAGACTGGAGTGCAGTGGCCACTTCCGGCCACCGCAGCCTCGACCTGCTGGGCTCCGGCGATCCTTCCGCCTCAGCCTTCCGCCTCAGCCTTCCAAGTAGCTGGAACAACAGGCGCACACTACCACGCCCAGCTAATTTTTTTGATTTATTGTAAAGATGAGGTCTCGCCAAGTTGCCCAGGTGGGTCTGGAACCCACGGACTCAGGCAATTCACTCACCTCGGCCTCCCAAAGCATGGGATTACAGGCTGAGCCACCGAGCCCGGCCAGGAGAAGCATTCTAAGCAGAGAGAACAGCAGTTACAAAGGTCCTTAGGTGGGAGTGAAGCCACCCTCACAGGGTTAAAAAAAGAGAGAGAAGAAAAGAAAAAGAAAAACCACTGCTCAAGCATTGGGGTATGGAAGTGAGCTACAGCAGTACGATTTCTGCTCTCAAATCAGTGGAAAATTCGGCTTTAGACTCTTCCAGTGAGGCTCAAGCACTATGAAGAGAGTTTTGCAAGGTGATATGACAGAGTGACTGTGGAGTGTGGGGATTTCTTTAGATTCACAACCTGGGAAGATCTCCTTGAGGAGGTGACAGCCGAGCTGAGAAATGAAAAGGAGGAAGGATCCAGGCAGGGGACAAACTCAAGGAAAAAATTCCAGGCCAGTAGAGTAGCAATTTCAAAGGCCCTCTGAGGACAGAGATCCAAGCAGAAAGAACAAAACTTATGCAGAATATTAGGGACAGACGGACTAAGAGAGGTGATCTTAGTGGATACCTAACCTAAGATGTCATCTCCTAGAAACAGGACATCACCTCCAGAGGCTGGGGGAAAGAAAGTGGATAAGGTCATCAAATTACATTCAAGAAACCAGCCCAGGCAAGTGGGTTGGGGATGAGCTTTAAATAGAATGGTACACAGAAAGGTAGACGTGCCCCTCATATTGTGGCAGAGAGGGACTGATCACATTTTAAAGTATTCCTTTTTAAGATCAATCTGCAAGGTCGGAAAACTGCTAGGTGGGTAACCCAATAGCCAAAGACAGCTTGCCTGGAAATGCAAAATAGTAACCAATTCACAGCCTTAACCCAAATCCTCTCTTTGCGAAGTTATCCATTTGCAGCCCCTACTTGTTATGCATATCCTGGTGACCATTTGTTCTTTGAAAATCTGGTTTTGCTAAGTACGAGCTTGTAAGTTCCAAAGAAAATGTATAGTCACACAACCTGACCCCCTCCCTTACCTAAACTAAGGTATAAGACCCCTCTCCTCCCTCCCTGGGGTGCTCAGCCTGGGAGCATTAGCCCGCTGAGTCACGCCAGTGCTAATAAAACTGCTACTTCCTAAGATAGCCTCAGCGTCACAGCCTCTCTGTGTTCCCGCAACATTTTTGGTGCGCAGGCCGGGAAAGGGAGAGTTCGGAGACGGAGACGGTGTGTTCCACCTCCTTTGTCATCGGGCTGTGACTTCTGGGGTGACGGGAGAGGCAATCTCACCTGGTGTGCAATGGACCTTTTGATCCGTAAGCGGGAGGCCCCCCGCTGTGCACTGAGGCTCGGACCATGAAAGCACAACAGGGACCCAAGAGGCAAGGAACTGGCATGAGGATGACCACCCAACAGAAAGGACAGAACGACCACCCGATGGAAAGGTTAGGAACAAGGGCCTTTGCATAGACCTGCCAACGGATGGCAGAAGGGGAGCTTGATCACCTCCCGGAGTCTGCTAGTAATCTCCAGTCTGAAGGAAAGGACTGAAAGGCAGTGGAAGGTAACACTGTCTGAAGATGAAACCGTAGACTCCTAGGATTGGGGCAGAGGGTTGGAGGATTCATTGTGTGATTGCATGTAAATGAGATGGACGGCGGAAGGGTTCCACATAAAGTTGATCTGGGTTGGGGGTTTGTACCAACCTGCCACTTGCTAAGAGGTGTCTGAAATATCTTTGCAAGGAGTATGGCTAGAGGAGGATGAAACAGATGTTTCCCATACCTCTCATTCTCTTATTTGTGTGTGTCTGTTGTTTCGAATCTGCTAAAAAGCGGTTGGGCTATTATGCTTTGTTTAATGAGTTATCATATTTTAAAAAGTTGATTAATGCATGTTTCTTTATGTCATTTTATGTTTTCCTAACTGTTGCTGCCTCCCCTTATTTGTGTGGTGTTTCTCCACCCCATTGACACTGTTAGAATTCCTGTCTTTTGCTGTCAAGGATGTGGGAAAGTTGCCTACTGTGTATGTGAAGTGCTACCAGTTATCTTGAATTCCTTCCCGGGACCACACCCTCTCCCTTCCTTAGCCTGTATTCACCTTCATATATTCTGAAGGAGTTCATTCTAATCCACCTGTAAAGAATATAAATATGTTTCTTATATGCTACTTAGCCTTTTGTTAACTCAATGCAAGTTGACGATAACCTTGGAGAAAATAATTTTGTAATCATTCTCTGGCAACTAAGGGACTGAATAGACTGTTCTTGTTTTCAAATGCTAGAAGCCAGGTTAGTTGAAAGTAAGTCTGTTTCTAAAAGTTTAGGCCTTGCCTAAGATCGTAATCAACTGTTTGTCCCTAGAAAACTGT
Source organism: Tarsius wallacei (assembly GCA_963574415.1). NCBI lineage: Eukaryota > Metazoa > Chordata > Mammalia > Primates > Tarsiidae > Tarsius > Tarsius wallacei. Next base: position 2,397 of record CAUYQG010125121.1, on the reverse strand, counting down.
TGAGGAGTCTCTTAGAGGCATATAATATATGCTAAGTCCCTACTTTAAAATGTAATGCTAGAAACACTACTGCTTGCTTTTTTGGCTATGCCTGACTAGCACACCTCTTACAAGACTGCTAAAGCTTTAAATGCTGAATACTTTGCAGGACTTAAGGCATGGGAACTGGCCATTCCCACCTGATTAAGTCACCTTGCTAAGTTTGATACTTCACCTAACGGACAGGTAAAATACTAGTCACACTCTGTAGCACATAGAGTGAGACCTGATCACTCTCACTTAATTGTCCACATCTTACAACTGAGGCTACTGTTTAGTAATTCATAAGGGTTTTTGACAATTTTGCCTGTTCATAATTATAAATAAGTAGAAACAGATCATTTCACATCTACGTGGTCTGTTCGCTCTAAAAGGGTTTTGTACCAGACCATTTTGTAGGCATCATTGGAAAGTCCTGGAGCAGAGGAAAGTTTCAGGGAGGGCTGGAGACACTCAACTTGGAAGAAGCCATCAGGGTCCCAGGGATGCCTGGCATTGCTGTTTATAGAGTTATTTATTTATTTAAGAATTGTTCTTTGAGGAATAAATTGCAAGTGTTCAAAGGCAAAATTCTGGGTATTTGTTTCAAAATTTTCCTGTGCAGAACGCAGCGCACAAATGTTCAAAGGCAAATTTTTGTGGGTTTTCAAGGAACATGAACAAAAAAAGTGTAATAATCTGTACCCTCAGATACCCCAATGGGACAGATTTTAAATAATTGGAGCAAATTAGAATTTTGTGGTTTTTAAAAAAATTAGTGCATTATTATTATTATTATTTTGAGTTGGAGTCTCACTCCATCACCCAGGCTGGAAGGCAATGGCATGCTCCCGGCCACTGCAGCCTCGACCTGCTGAGCTCCGGCGATCTTTCCACCTCAGCTTTCCAAGTAGCGGAACTACAGGCACGCGCTACCATGCCTGGCTAATTTTTGATTTATTGTAGAGATGAGGTCTTGCCAAGTTGCCTGGATGGGTCTTGAACCCATGGGCTCAGGCAGTCCTCTCGCCTCGGCCTCCCAAAGTGCTGGGATTACAGGCTGAGTCACCAAGCCCAGCCTAGTGCATTATTAAAATCAAATTTTCTTGTATTCTGTCTCTGTTTCCCTTTGACTTTCCAGCCTCCCAGCCTATATCTTAATTATGAGTCTCTGTTCCCCTGTCTCCATTATTGCTTTTTCCTTTTTTTTTGAGTCAGAGTCTCACTCTGTCGCCCAGGCTGGAGTGCAGTGGCACGCTCATGGCCACTGCAGCCTTGACCTGCTGGGCTCAGGTGATCCTTCCGCCTCAGACTTCCAAGTAGCTGGAACTACAGGCATGCACCACCACTCCCAGCTACTTTTTTGGTTTATTGTAGAGATGAGGTCTCGCCAAGTTTCCCAGGCTGGTCTTGAACCCGTGGGCTGAGGCAACCCTCTCACCTCAGCCTCTCAAAGTGCTGGAATTACAGGTGTGAGCCCCTGCACCCGGCGGGTCCAGGCTTTGAAGGTGACTCTACGTCCACATTTTCTAGACTCCCTTGCTGAGGAAGGAACCCTGGCGATTCCAGCCACGGATGGCGTGGCAAAGACTGAAAGAAGGCAGTCGGGAAAACTAGTGGTGAAAAACGGAACAAACAGAAGTGATTTTATCTGGTACAGTTCCAAGGTAGAAAAAGTGGAGCAGGCAGGGTCTTGCACCCCTTCCCACCCCCCCATGGGGGGGGTGGTGGTTGCGGCACATATACAATCATAGTAAATTGGCAGAAGAAAAACACAACAGATTCCTGGCTAGAGGGGGAGAGATAAGGCAACGTGCATGGGGGAGCCCCGAGGGGGGAGACAGCCCCTCTGCTCCTCCCATAAGAGTATCCCCTTTGGCCCCGGATGAAGACTTGGCTGGCAGCAGAGGCACGGATGGGAGCACCTCTTCCAGCGCCCTGGCTGTTCTGTTCTCTGTGCTCAGGGGCAAGGGAGCGCTGTGAGAGGGAGACATGTTTCGGCACCAGTCCTGCTGTACGCCACCTGCAAGGCAAGACAGCTGACTGGAGGGCTGTTCAGCGACTCCCAGCCCCCACCTGCAGCCGCCCAGTGCCTTCCGGGTGGGCCGAGTGAGTCACAAGAGTCAGTGCTCACAGTCTTCCCCAGCAGCTGGGCTGCCTGGAGAGTCACCCGCATTTCCAGCACTGTCTTTTCTTCCAGTCGGTTGCTCTATCCTGTAGCCTGGTCGTTTTGGCTTAGCTGGAGGCCATTTGCTTACCCAGGAGACAGGTCATTCCATCTTCTTTAGCTTCTCTTTCCTTGGCACCATTGCTTTGTGGACATAAGGCAGTATGAATAGTAGACTCAAGAAGAAGACGTGGCCAAGAAAATAGATGGAT